>JAEIFP010001655.1:0-204683 GCA_018903935.1 Drosophila insularis | reverse complement strand
ACGCATACAATCAAAAATGAGACTTTGCATTTGCCTGTGTGACAACAAACACGAAGTACGAAACGTTTTCTTGCTTTACACTGAAAAAACAGTATAGCAAATAGA
This sequence comes from Drosophila insularis, assembly GCA_018903935.1. Classification (NCBI taxonomy): domain Eukaryota; kingdom Metazoa; phylum Arthropoda; class Insecta; order Diptera; family Drosophilidae; genus Drosophila; species Drosophila insularis. Next base: position 204,578 of record JAEIFP010001655.1, on the reverse strand, counting down.
AATATTTTTTATTTTTGTCAAAAAATTAAAAAAAAATTATCCTTACATTATATAGGTAAGAAAATATTATTAAATAATGCATAATAATGATAGGAAAAATTTAATGACACATAACGCATTGCGCATGGCCCTCCATATTTTCAATAATAAAAAATAAATTTTGCCAATGGGTACTAAACATTTTTTTTCATTCATTTTTTTCATTGTTTTTCCTGACAAGCATCAATCAAAATTTTTGCCGAAGTGACATTGTCGAACAAACACGAGCGTTTACAGTGTATGTGAAGCGGCAGCGCTGCGGCAGAGCTAGGCCCTAGTCCGGGGAATGGGCCGTGCCGACCACTGATATATACATACAATTCAACAGTATGTCAAAAAAAAAAAAACAAGTAGCGAAAATTTGTCTCTCCAGACACGAACTAAAAACAAAAAAAAAATTTTTATTTATTTATTTATTTATTTATTTATTTATTTATTTATTTACGTCAACTAACACAGCAGTCGACGAAAAAGCTTAAGCTAAAGACAGATAGTAATTAATTGAAAAAGATAGCTTAGCTATATACACAACTAAACATCCCCGACCCGGTGGAGGTGTTTTATTTGCATAAGGTGCCAGCTATGCCCCGATTCACAGCCAATGTGGTCAGGGATGAGTTTCAGCCAATCCAAGTCCAGAATATTTTCATTGGTTTCGCTGTAGATGATTAAAAAGTATAGCGCTAAGAGAAGTGACAGAAAGATGAGGAGAAATTAGGTGAGAAAGGTTGTTAAAAGATTGGCAAAGAACACGAAAAGGTTCGTGAAGAGAGTAGTTAGTCAGACATCTACTAAGGTAAATAGGAAAAAAGTTTCTGGTCCGACGTGAGGGAACACAAAAATATAGCGTACCTAGTAAATTACTAGGTACTACTTGACTTCGCCGTTGACTAGTTTAGTGAAGGAAGATTAATAAGAAGAAGTCTGTCAGAATAAGAAGGTAGGCGAAGACTCGGGTCCCAAATAAGACCGCGTAACGCAAACTTAAGGAATTGCTTCTGTACCGATTCAACACTACGCTGGTGAACATCATATTGCGGGTTCCACACTGGCGAGCAATACTCGAGAGTAGGGCGAACTAACGAAGTGTATAAAACCTTTGTTACATAGGGATCATCAAATTCTTTGGCCCAACGTTTAATAAAGCCAAGAAGGCTGCATGCTCTATTGACAATTGAAGCAATATGAACATTAAATGAAAGTTTTGGGTCAAACATAACGCCTAAGTCTTTAAAGGATGGTACACAATCTAACAGAACAGACTTAATGGAGTAATGAGCTAGGAACGGAGACAAACGACTGAAAGTCATAAAAGAACACTTAGAGGCATCAAGGTGTAATTTATTAACGTAGCACCAATCACAGAACGCATCGAGATCAGATTGCAAGTACTGTTGGAAAGAAGGATCATTATAGGAATAACAAATCTTGACGTCATCCGCAAACATGAGCACGCGTGAGTGAACCAAGGCCAAGGGTAAATCATTTATAAACAGGGTAAATAACAGTGGGCCCAGATGACTGCCTTGGGGTATACCTGACGTAACTTGAATAGTTTTAGATATTGAGGAACGAAAAGACACCTTTTGGGTTCTGCCAATAAGATACGACTTTAACCAAGCCAACAGTTTCGGGGAAAAACCCATGATGTTAAGTTTCGCGAGAAGCATAGAATGATCAACCGTATCGAAAGCCTTACTAAAGTCAGTATAAATAACATCAGTTTGACACTTTTTACGGAAGCCATGGTGTACAAGGGTAGTCAATTCTAAAAGGTTAGTAAGCGACGAACGACCTTTCATGAAGCCATGCTGACAAGGAGAAATAGTGGATCTCGATAGGTGTTGAAGGGAAGACGTAATAATTTTCTCAAACAGCTTTGGTATTGCCGAAAGTTTGGCAATGCCACGGTAGTTAGAAACATCCGATTTGCTACCCTTTTTAAAAAGCGGAATAATAAAAGACTCCTTCCAAATATCGGGAAAGCTACAAGTCTCACTCGATATAAAGAATAACCGAGATAAAGGCTTAGATAGGGAAATCGAACACATTTGAAGGATGCAACTAGGTATATTATCAGGACCGGGAACGAAGGAAGACGTCATAGATGACAAGCTAGAGATAATACAGTCTTCAGTAATACTAGGAAAAAACATACAATTTAAATGTGGGATTGAAAAGGGATAGGTTGTGGGATCCGAAACAGTAGTAGAATAAGTCGACTGAAAGAATTTAGCAAACAGATCTGCAATATCTGAGTCATTATTAGCAGTCTGGTCATTAGGTCTGAAGGTGGAAGGTAGTACATTAGAGCGTCTTTTGGAATTAACAAAGTTGTAAAATCTTTTGGGGTTCTTATAAAATTGGCATATCTTACCTTTTTTTATCTTTACACAATTACAAAATAATTATTAATAACTTCATAATATTACGTTATTCTCTAAAAAGGGGAGGTGTAGTATATTCATACAAATAACACAGGCCGACATGATTTTTGGTGACGTTAATTTGAGATGTGTCCGTAACTAATTAGGGTACGCTGATTCTGACTGCATACTCGGTTTTTGCCCATCACGTCCAGATTTTGTGAAATTAGGGGATTTGGGATTGGAAAATAGGTACCCAAATGTATACCATAGAAAATAGGTAGTTAGACTAGTGACTAGTAATCGAGTGACAAACTTTAGCCCCTTAGAACTGCTAATAGGTAAAGAAGCTAGACCGTTAGGTATGTTACCTGGAACTGAAAATGAAGATGAAATTTATATTAATGAAATTAGAACTTAAGCCAAAGAAAATATTGATAAAAGTAGCATGTATGGCAAATGTCGACTAGGCAAGGCATTAGTTGCAAAGCACAAGGTGGGCGATCAGGTTCTGTTAAAATGTGAAGAACGGCACCAGACAAAACTTGATCCAAAGTGGGCTATTCGTGGTAATTGAATTGTTGGAAAGTGACCGATATGTTTTAAATAGGACATAGAAGTCCTATGGCCACTAATTCAATTTCATTACTTTCGGCCAAACGGGAAGATGTATTAACGGGTTTATATTTGTAGATTTTTTTTCAGAATTTAATAAGCATTTTAATTTACACAATAAAACAATCATGAATTTGATGTCCTCTCTAAAGTTGTTGTGGCTGCTGCAGGTTCTTTAAGACCGTGTCACGGTCGCCATATAATATGTTTTTTTTTAATAATTTTAATTCTTTAAGGTGTCCTTGTTTGCTAAAGAATAACACTTGGTTTTGATTTGCTTTGTTAGAGTTAGAATACATAAATTTATTGTTCAAGCAACTCATTTATATTGTAGGGCTGACCAGTAGAGCTGAAAACTGCACGTTCACTCACGCGAGTTTCCCACACGCTGCAATCGGCCTGTATATAAGCGGTACTTACATTAATTTTGCGGTGGAATGTTTATATACATATTTCTATGTGGTCTTCTGTTATGTTTTGGGTATTTATGTATGTATGTATATGTGTTTATTATGACAAAATGTCGCAATGTTGTAAGTGAATGTTATACCGTTTAAAATATAATGATGGAAGGGTACTTATGCTCCATCTTGTTCCAAGCTGGTCACAAGCTTAAAATTAAAATATCAAAGAAGCTAACATCGGCTGTGCCGAAGTTTATATACCCTTGCAGTCCATGCCCATAATATTTCTGCATGTTCCAAACTCTTTTTCTATATCTCAATTCATTAATGCACAGAACCTTTCAAATATCATTTCAATTTCTTCTTCTTCTTCCCCATTCCCTTTTACACGCAAGCCGCGATTCGCACACATACACATATAGTTTATGTAGCGTTGCGTCTGTATGTGTGCATGCGTCTGCTCTGTTGATTTGATGATGACGTAGTAGGCAGCAAGCCGAACCGATTTATATCGGCTGTAACTTGTGTTCTATATATCCGATCAGATACTAATTTTGGGATCTTTTATATATAATACTATCATATTGGTAAATTTCATGGGGATACTCCAATTTTTGCAAAAATGTTTCCTCCAGAGCTATATTATATAGTGGTCCGATTTTCCCAATTTTCATACTTTATTTTTCCCAGGTAATAAAAAGCCCCCAAAAAATTTCATCCCGATAGCTCTTAAGATGGCTGAGTAAACGCATACGCACAGACGGACGGACAGACGGACATGGCTATATCAACTCAGCTTCTCATGCTGATCAAGAATATATATACTTTATAGGGTCGAAACCTCTCCTTCTGTGCGTTACAAACATCTGACCAATTTTATAATACCTTCTTCAAGGGTATAAAAAGATCATTCTCCAGTGGCTATTAAAGATGATGCGCTAGGTGGTGAAATAGTTCAAATTTATTTACTACGTTAAATTTAGCTAATAAATTTTTTCATTTACCGATAGAGTGAGGTGCTAGAAAGTATACAGCATTTGTTATGCATAGCGGCTAATAAGAATTTACACATGTTACACATGTTTGGGATTTCAACTAAAGACCAATATACAGGCTTAGAGGTCTTAACAGTAACTTTTAATGTGGGGTCAAGATCTGTGTTGCGTATAAAGTGGAAAAAGGGATAGATTCTGAAAAAAAAATTTTTTTTTCAGATACGCAATTGAGAACCACACTATTGCGCCAACAGGAGTTAATGTTTAAGCAGTATCGAATTTCCCAGTTCAAAAAAGTAGTAAAGCTCTTGAAAGATATAGAAGCAAATCCGTAGAGCATTTTGCTACGAAAGAGTAACAGTGTAGGCGAACATAAATCGTTAGCATTAGATGATCAGTCACTACTATGTTTCAAAAAGCTCAGGAACTTATAGAAACCGGTACCAGTAGTAAGATTATATGATCCAAGTGCGAAAACAGAAGTTCACTGGTGGCATTCCTTTGCACCAACAAGTAGAATTCATGAGTAAGAAGACAACGCCTTGCGAGGATAGGGCTGGTTTATACGAGCTATACATTTATGTATCTTTTTGGGATCGATTTTAAAATAGTCAGGGACTGTTAAACCTTTGCAATCACCATGAAAGAAGGAAAAGTGCCAGCGAGGGTCGAAAGGTCTGTCATGTCTTACAGGAATTTAGATTCTCGGTTGAGCATAGATGTGGAACCCATAAGAAACACGTAGATTTATCGAGCAGATTGTATTGTCTTATCATCGAAGATACAACAAAGCGCGAAGTTTAAAATGCATATGAAAGAATTAAAGCAAACAAAGCTTTCCCAGAAATCAACAATAAATATGAACACTTTTGAATTTTGTACAAATATTTAGACAGAGAACTTTAAGTTGGAGGTGGAAATAAACGGAATAGTTAGTCGAGAAGAGTAAACTACATATGTCACGAAAATCCACCAAATTCATATCGATTGGTATGGATTGGTATGGTGTGTCGAAAATGTTCGGCATATTTTGAATGACATACCACCAAAAAGCACGAAATTCTCTCCTGTTAAATCTTGACAGGATAAAATATAAGAAAACAAGAGGAAAAAGAAGTTAGGATGAACTGAAAAAAAAGTTATGAAATAAAACAGATGAACAGAAAAAACCCAAAAAAAAAAAATAAAAAGTTTAATCGAAAAGGAATGGTATAAAACCGTTAATCCGCTTCGAACAATCAAGCACCTCGGCTTGTTCTTATAATTTTCCCAAATTATATACGAAAAATAGCTGAAGGAGATGGATTTTCCCCATGAAATAGTGTGATAGTGAATGTAACTCATCATATTGCAACATTTCAATCCGATCGGATAAATAAAACACAAGTTACAGTCAATAATAATCGGCTCTGCTCAAACGCATACACACAACGCCACATAAACTGTATGTAGGGATTGGGGGAAGAAGAGAGGTTTTGGATGAATATTGAGTTACAGAAAAGAGAATTTTGAACATGTAAAAATATTATTGCCAAGGTCTGCAAGAGTATATAAAATTCGGCATTTCCGAAGGTGCCTTTTTTGATATTTTTGATTTTGTTGCTCCGCTTATTTCCTGGCTTTTTTTCACTAAATAAAAATATAGAAAGTTTTTTGAGCATATATGTGTGCATGTGAAGATTTGTTACTTCTTGACTTTGTGAATTTGTGAAAATAGCAACACTAATTAAATGTTTGGCATTTATAGCTAGTTTTAGGCAATAGCGTGAAAAATACCGAAATTTTTGAGAGTAATGGAAATCCTATATTTTGCAAACTTTTGAACAATATTCATATACCATGTTTGCAAGGTAAGGAAAATAGTGTTTTCCGCTCGGGATGTGTTGATAGGGAACTTGACTTTCTGCAAGTTTGCGTTGCAGTTCCTGTATCTGTGATGAAAGTTAGCCCAGATCTGATTTTTTGCGAGTGGAGTTGTTTGAGGATAGCTTTTCGCAGATCTTTTTCCGCTGAGGGGAGTATCATGATTGTGGGATACTTTGACATTGCTTTTGCTGCATTGTCAGCCAACTCATTGCCCCTAATGCCCCTGTGGTTGGGAACCCAAAATATGTTAAGTTTTAAAGGGGTTTTTATTAAACTCTCCCGTATCTGCACGATTGTAGGGTTTGTGTTAGATATATTTTTGACAGATTCTACAGTCGATAGGCTATCGGTACATATAGTAAACTTTCCAGTTCTGCCTTGTGCGTGAACGATGGCTTTCAGAATAGCTTCTGCTTCGGCTGAAAATACAGAGTAGTATTCTGGTAGTTATCCTGCTGATAGAATTTTACCATTGACGTCAACGCATGCGAATGCAGTGAGTTCAGCTGATTTTGTTGCGTCAGTGAATATCCACGTTCGATTATCATAAAATTTCTTGGCTGTTTCATTATAAAATAGTTGTCGGAAAATTTCCCCGTTTGTGTGATTTTTTGGAAAGTCCTGTAGCGCGCAGTTAATAGAGGATTGTCTAAGAAGCCATGGAGGGGCGCTGGAGATTTTCGGTGTTGTTGGAGTTGCGATATTCCATTCTTTGGAGAGAGCGGCGCATCGGCGTATTGTGGATAGGTATCGGTAAGTTCTTCGTTGTTTTATAGCCTTCCGTACCACAGTTTGAAGGAGATGTTTGGGTGAGCAGAACATTTTCGGGATAAGCAGGGCTGTTGTTTCTGCAACTCTGTCCTCTATTGTTGACAAACCCGCTTCTGCTAGGACGCATTTTATTGGAGATGTTGGAAAGGCGTTGATACTGCGACGAACCGCTGTGTGGTAGGCCGGTTTAAACAGGCGGACATGTGACTTTGCGCACCAGCCGAATATTGGCAACGCGTAATCTATTTTTACCAGTATAAGAGCCCTGGCGACATTTATAAGACTATTTGTATTTATTAAGGAATGTTTGGAGCTAAGATATTTTATAATGTTTAGTTTTTTTTTTCAAGGTTATCTCTGAGATACAGACAGTGATTTTTAAATGTCATTCTCTTGTCGCAATATAGGCCTAATATCTTAAGAGCCTGGACGCATTCTATAGTAAAGTCATTAAAGCTTAAACTAGAGTATGTACATTTTTTTATACCCTTGCAGAGGGTATTATAAAATTGGTCAGATGTTTGTAACGCACAGAAGGAGACGTTTCCGACCCTATAAAGTATATATATTCTTGATCAGCATAAGAAGCTGAGTTGATATAGCCATGTCCGTCCGTCTGTGCGTATGCGTTTTACTCAGCCATCTTAAGAGCTATCGGGATGAAATTTTTTTTGGGGGCTTTTTATTACCTGGGAAAAATAAAGTATGAAAATTGGGAGAATCGGACCACTATATCATATAGCTCTGGAGGAAACATTTTTGCAAAAATTGGAGTATCGCCATGAAGTTTACCAATATGATAGTATTATATATAAAATCTCAGATCCCAAAATTTGAATCTGATCGGACATATAGAACACAAGTTACAGCCGATATAAATCGGTTCAACTTGCTGCCTACTGCGTCATCATCAAATCAACAGAGCACACGCATGCACACATACAGACGCAACGCTATGTGTGGATATAGACGACTTTGCAGCCATTATTGACTGTATAGCCGCCGACGCCAGAAGATCACCGCCAGTGATCATTGCCGGCGACTTTAACGCATGGGCGATGGAGTGGGGAAGCGTCAAAACCACGGCAAGAGGAAGAATACTGCTGGACTCCTTCGCCTCTCTGAACGTGAGTCTACTGAATATCGGCAACACACAAACATTCAGCAGAGCAGGACGTACTTCAATAATCAATGTTACTTTTGCAAGCACGAGCCTGGCCCGGAATGCTACATGGATAGTTTCCGACGTATATACGCACAGTGATCATAGTGCAATAATATTCGAGTGTGGTGGCCAAACAAAGCGCTTGGCACGGCCTAAGTTCTCGTTATGGTCACAAGACACCCTAAGCGAGGAGGCTTTCTTGTTTATGATGAACAACGCACAGAGGAGTGCAGGGGATGCAGAAACCCAGGTAAAAAGGCTATGTTCTGCCATCAGCGAAGCCTGTGATGCGTCAATGATCCGCAAGAGACAAGGTGGAAGCACACGCAAACCAGTGCATTGGTGGAGCCATGAAATTGCAGAAGCGCGAAAAGAATGCCTTAAAGCCAGACGCAAGCAGCAGCGGGCCAGAGGGAGTCCCTCGTTCCAAAGGCTACTGGACGCTTATAAGACGCGGCGTGCACTGTTAAACAGAGCCATAAAGCAAAGCAAGGCTGACTGTTGGAAGAAGCTCTGCGCGGATGCCGATGACCAACCCTTCGGAGCAGCGTACAAGTTGGTAATGGGCAAACTTGCCAAACGCCCATCCCCCACAGATGGTGTACTGCTCGCAAACATCGTAAAAACGCTATTCCCAGAGCGGCGGATATTGCAGCATCCAGTTGCAGGAGCCCATCAAGAGACTAATCCCGGGTATATTATTAGTGATGATGAAATCGTGCTGGCTGCCAAGCAGATCAAAAGCAAAAAATCGCCTGGCCCTGATGGATTTCCTGCTGGTGTCATCAAGCTCATCGCAATGAATCAGCCCTCGAAACTGGCCGATGTATTCAACTCCTGTCTGTGCCAAGGAGTCTTTCCAGCAAGATGGAAAAGGCAGAGGCTGGTACTACTCTCAAAAGGAGGGAAAACGGACGAACCTTCAGCGTACAGGCCACTGTGCATGATAGATGTGCTGGGTAAGGTATTCGAATCGATTATTCGCAACAGACTAGAAGCCCACATCGACGCCCGGAATGGACTTTCGGAGCATCAGTTTGGCTTCCGAAAGAAGCGTAGTACGGTCGACGCGATACATACCGTCACCGAAATAGCCAAAAAAGCCATAGAGGGCCAGCGATGGAAAGGAGGAGGCAAAGAGTACTGCCTTATCATCACTCTGGATGTCCGAAACGCATTCAACTCAGCGAGCTGGATGTGCATATTTGAGTCACTACAGCGCTTAGCTGCACCAGAATACCTGATTGCAATGATTCGCAGTTATTTCGAAGACCGGATCCTGATATACGAAACGGACAGAGGGCAACAGGAATATAAAATAACAGGCGGAGTCCCACAAGGTTCGGTGCTTGGCCCAACCCTGTGGAACGTCATGTATGACGCAGTGCTCCGTCTGGACATGCCACCACGGACGTAGATCATTGGATTCGCAGACGACATAGCAGTGGTCACAGTGGCAAAGGAGTTGGGAGAAGCAGAGGCCAGGACCAACGACGGCGTGCAATCAATTGTATCCTGGATGCAGAGGAATTCTCTGTCTCTGGCTGCACACAAGACAGAGGCCGTATTGATCAGCAGCAGGAAACTTGTGGAGACTGCAATCATTCATGTTGCAGGATGCGTCATCCGCTCCAAGCCGGCAATAAGATATCTCGGGGTGATGGTCGACCATAGGCTAACATATAAGCACCATCTGCAATATGTAGCCGACAAAGCAGCAAGGGCAACATCAGCCTTAGCAAGGATAATGTCCAACCACGGTGTCCCCCGACAGAAAAGCAGATGGCTCATCACCACGGTGGTACGATCCGTACTCCTATATGCAGCAAAGATATGGGCTCCAGCGATGGCGATCCAGTCATACAGCCGCGCCTGCAGATCGCAATACAGAGCCTGTGCGTTACGTGTCATATGTGCGTTCCGAACTGTATCCGAAGATGCTGCCTTGGTCATATCAGGCATGTTGCCACTTGATATTGTTGCACTAGAGGCCAGTAGCAACAGCACAGCAGCTCAAAAAAGAGAGGTGTCCATTCGCACATGGCAGGACCGCTGGCGCCATTCTTCCCACGGACGCTGGACAAACCGCCTTATACCTAATGTGCGGGAATGGGTGAGTCGACCACACGGCCAAACAGATTTTTATTTGACGCAACTCCTAACGGGACATGGGTGTTTTAAATCATATTTGCATAGATTTAAGCACGAATCTGACCCCTACTGCACATATTGTACGGGGCCGATTGAGGACGCAGAGCATGTCTTTTTTGTCTGTCCGCGATTCACTGCTGAACGGGAAGAGCTAAGCCAAGGCATTGGGAGGCCATTCATAGTCCATGACTTGATGGATATCTTACTTAGCTCGCAAAACAATTGGCTCGCAGTTAGCCACCTAGCTGCAGTGATCATACAGTCCCTGCGTCGCGCTGAACGTCAGCGCAACCAGAATTCAAGCTCTAGATGAGTATCTAGATGAGGCTTTTATGCCATCTCCCCCTCGTGAAGTAATAACTTCAGCGTTGGTTCCGCGAGAGGGATACGGAAGTAGGGTAGGTTTTAGTGCGGTGAGGTGACCCCTAACCAAGGTCGATACCAAGTCCCACACTTTTCGGCTTTCAATGCTATACAAAAAAAAAAAAAAAAAAAAAAAAAAAGACGCAACGCTACATAAACTATGTATTTGTGTAGGCGTGCGAGTCGCGGCATGCGTGTAAAAGGGGATGGGGAAGAAGAAGAAAAAATTGAAATGATATTTGAAAGGTTCTGTGCATTAATGAATTGAGATACAGAAAAAGAGTTTGGAACATGAAAAAATATTATGGCCATGGACTGCAAGGGTATATAAACTTCGGCACAGCCGATGTTAGCTTCTTTGATATTTTTTTTTACAAATGTGCAAAATTTTACATTTACTGGGAGATAGGGTTGCACCAGAGCCCAGACCCCAGTTGTATATTTCCTTAAGTATATCTTTTATAATATTGTTAAGTTTTGTTAAGTCCTTGATTTTACTAAAGATTATGGCATCATCTGCGTACATGATTGATTGAATTTTTTTATGATTAGATACAATTTTGTTGATTTTTTCAAATGCTATAATGAATAGGATAAACGGTAATGGCGATCCTTGGGGAATGCCAGTATATAAATTGTGATAGTTTAAAAGTACGTTGTTGATCTTGACTCGAAATGAGCGGCGGGACATAAAAGCCTTCACTATATTGAAGACTTTTGTACCCACCCCCATTGTTCGAGTTGCTGAAGAACATTATGGGCTCCCACGCGATCAAACGCCTTTTCGAGATCAGTCGCCAAAAGCGTGACATGATTTCTTGAGGAAAGGGCGTCTGACACGAAGTGCTGCAAGTGCAGCAGAGAGTCCATCATACTGTGTTTGGGCTTGAAGCCTATTTGGTTCGAGCTGATCAGTTTATTTTTGGTAGCTTACCATAAGAGTCTACGGGCGATCATTTTTTCGAATGTTTTGGCGATACATGGAAGTAATGAGATGGGTCGGTAGCTAGCAACTTCATCAGATGGTTTGTTTGGTTTTGGGATAGGTACAATGATGGCAGATTTCCACACGTGGGGGTACTGACCAACAGAAAATATATTGTTGTATAGGTTTAAAAGCTCTGCTTTGCCTGTTGCGGGCAGTTGTTTAAGCACCGGATACGAGATTCTATCGTGACCTGGTGTTTTGCCTTTAGCCTTTGGTTAGGCAGTTTCTAGTTCTAATTCTGTGAAATCGTATTCGAGTTGTTTAGCAGATAGACTAAGTCTACCAGGAGCATGAACATACTCAAGCGATGCTGCCTTTTGTTGCCTGTATTGAATGTTGAAGTTGCAGTCCTCGGAATACTTTGACCAAGTTGTGGCAAATATGTTCGATATTTCTAAGGGTGCCGTTATTAATGTATTATTAGCTCTGATACACTTAAGCTGTGGAGGGGGGACTCCCACCAGGGATTTAATGTCGCGCCAGATTTTTTTGGAGGAGGATTGAGGAGAAATATTCGATGTGAAGGCACCGAGGCTTTCACGTTTGGCTTCTTTAACTGCACGCTTAAAGAACGCATTTGCTCTTTTGTAAGCTATGAGGTTAGCATCTGTCATTTTGTATTTATAGGTTTGCCATAATTTTTGCTTTTTATCCCGAAGATCTCCCTGATTTTTATTCCACCAAATTATCTTTCTTTTAAATGTGTGGGGTTTGGTCTGTGGAATTGCCTTATTTGCCGCCATCCGAATTGATTTGGTAATTTGGGAGACTTGCAGTTGGATGTCTGCATTTTGTGTGAATGAGGTGTGGGTATTATAGTTTAAACGAAACAATTCCCAGTTGGCTAAATCAATTTTGAATTTTGGGGAGAATTTAGACTTTTCAAAATGATTTAGTATATCAGTTATGACTGGGAAGTGATCGCTGCTGTATAAGTCGGGTAAAACTTCCCAATTGCAGTGTGGATGCAGATTAGAGGAGATAAACGTGAGGTCTATGTGTGTGTAAGTTTTATGTGTGGAAAAATGTGTTGGACTGCCATTATTCAAAAGAGATAGGTTAGTTTTTGAGACGATTTCGATAATATTTTTTCCTCTGGAGGTGGTGAGTGGAGAGCCCCAAGCAAAACCCCAGGCATTGAAATCTCCAGCAAACAATAGTGGAGCGGAGAAGCTGTTTATTATTGTAAGTGTTTCGTTTCCAGAAAAATATTGATATAGCTGTTAAGAATTGTAAATTTTTCGTTACGTTTTAATTGAATGGCCAAGTGAAGTATACTTGAGCTGGTTAGAAAAGGGAGCAGAGAGTGCGGTAGCTGCCTTTTAACAAGAATTCCTATTCCTTGTTTGGCATTAAGGTTGTGTGGTAGGTTAGTGAAGTAACCTATGTATTGTTTGTTGCAGATTATGTTTTTTGAGTTAAAAGATAAGTTAGTTTCTTGAAGACATATTATATCTGGATTTATTTTATTTATTAGAATCGTTAATTCATGAAAATTATTTATATATCCTTTTAGGTTCCATTGAATAACTTTAATGGTCATAAATAAATGAAGTAATAATTGATATATGTATGTCTTCAGGGAACATAGTATTTTTTTTATTTTTTATTTATTTATTATTATTATTGTATCAGTCGGACATTGACTCAGTTGGGTCAAGATCGATGGTGTTATTTGGTGTTGAATTAGATAATGACTCAATTGAGCCACAATCGATGGTGTTGTTTTGTGTTAAGTGTGAGTGAGTAGGTGATTTTGGTTTTGTTTGGTTATTGAGTGTTTTTTCTAAGAATTGAGATAGAGAAAGGGACAGTTGGGATGAAGAGGGAAGTGATGAGGAGAGAGTAGAAGGAGATTGAGTGTTATTTTGTGTAAGCGAGTCGGGCGACGAGAGGCGATCGTGAGAGCCAACAATATTGCTCTTATCAGTGTGACGGTTTATGTTGTAGTTTGCTTTTTGTGCTGAGCTATTTTCGTTTTCTATGTTTGCTGTGACTGCGGCGTAGCTGTCGGGCTTGGATTGTTTAGGCAAGGCAGCTTTGTAATAAAGCTTTGCCTCTCTCATTGTACACTTCTTCGTGGTTTTTATTTTCAGTATTTCTTTTTGCTGTATAAATGCACTACATTTTTTGTCTGAGGCAGCATGGTTCTGTGAGCAATTCACGCATTTTGGGGAGCAGGTACCAGAGTGCGGGGTGAGTCCACAGTTACTACACGTTGGTTCGTTCTTGCAGCGTTTTTGGGTATGGCCGAGTTTTTGGCAAGATTTGCACCGCATGGGATTCGGAACAAATTCGGATACCTTTACAGTGTGCCAACATATATATATGTCGATTTTCGATGGAAGGTTGTAGAGATCGAAAGTAAGAAGCATAACACCCGACGGTTTTGCTACACTCTCAACTTGCTTGGTGAACTTGTAGATTGCGATAACTTTTTGGGAGGCGAGCTCTTCAAGAATTTCGTTTTCGGACACGTTAATAAGGTAGGGTGCATAAATAGTCCCTTTAACCGAATTAAGTGATTGGTGGAGTTGGCATTCTATTTTGGATATACCTGGGAGTTCTTTTGCGTTGATGAATTTGTTGGCGTCGTCGATAGTTCGAACCAGCATTCCGTCTTTTAAATTTGTTATTGAGTTAATATTCTTATTGATGTGCTTGAGCGCCTTGTGTACAGCGAAGCAAGAATATTCTGAGATTGTTTTATCACTGTCTTTGGCGGAGATTATTATATATTTTGGGTTAGCAATGTTGTTAGATGCTGAACCGATTATGTCCCAGGTTTGGGGGCCCCGGGCCACCCATGTTTTTTTTTTTTTATCTGCGATCAAGCGCTTGAAACTAATATTTTGTACAAGTAACGGTTGATAGAAAGAGTGTGAGGAGAGATTGGAACTAATAACAGCACAATTGGTTAGCAACTGACGTCTGCTCGCGATGAATGTTAGTCGGCGACTGCGGTCAACAGTTATTTGCGACCTATGGATGTAAGAGATCGCCCAATGAAAACAGAGTTTGCCAGGCTATTTACGAGAAAACCAGATTCGGTGGAAGTAAATCAGCTGTCGTAAGAAACAAAATCGGTGATTACGTTTTACTGAAAAATGAAGAGCGACCCCAGACCAAATTGGAGGCGATGTTTAGAGGACCACTTTTAGTTAGTGAAGTCATTGAATAGTAGGAAACCGTATAAATATTGCCATGTTTGAGAAAGTTGCCAAGTGGTTGGCAACTTACTTACGTTCCGTAGGTATATATTTGCTCCTGAAAGGTATCCCTGTGAGAGGATATGTAATGACAGGTATCTTTTTGGGAGGATATGTTGTGAGAGATATCCGCATGGTCAGTTGCAATTGCCTTGGATAAGGGAATTTTCGCGAATGGCGGAGTTTTAACATGGCAAATGTATAATGAATGAATTGAGTAGCATGGCAGTATTTGCTTGAAGGTCAAATATATGATTTTGTGATTTCAACTAACTGCGTTACTATGCAGGCACAAGTAAAAAACGAAAGTTGGAACATGGCGGTGTGTCTCTTGACACAACCATGCTGATAATCAAAAGGAAATTATAGTGAGAATAGCTGGGTCAAATTTTGAATCTATAATATGGAACTGATTGATTTGTTAAATAACACAGGATCTATTACTCAGATTGTTTAGAAGGGGGGTAGAACTTCCTTCTTGGATTTAGAGGGCAGCCAAATTAATTTTTTTTTTTTGCCTTCATGTAACTTTCCCAGACTAAAAATATTGGGCACGCACACATCAATTTCACTTCTTCCTTTATTTCCATTCAGTGGGGAACTAACTAACTTAAAAATCTAAGAGTGAAAAACTAAGCTCTGTTTGGAGAGCAGTGGGGGAAGTTGTTTCTGTAGGAATATCAGTTGGCATGTTCGGAAGAACGGTGCGAGCCTCGCATTCCTCAGTAGTGTCTAGCCGAAGACCGTGCGTATAGAGATTGGCCGACCGCCAACTCCTGGTAAACTCCCCTCCAGCATAACCTCCGTCATCACGTCCGCGAAAAAGTCTAAAACACTGGTCCAACAAAGTCCTACAGAAGAGGCCATGGATCACCTTCAAGATCGCTTCCAACCGCCATCTATCCCTGATCGGGGTCCGGATCACTGCTGCCACCGCTCTGTTTTTTTTAATATTGAGAGTCGTCGCCATCGACGATACTGCCTAGCAATAGTCAATCAGGGCCTTCACGTCGAAGGTTTTCTTCCCTGTCTCCAGCCGTACTATCGCTGTCGGCATCAAGTGTGGGGATCGGTGCTGCAGCAGTTGGCCAGTGTTAGCTTAGGATCGGACGCTCGCGTTGGTGCGGTCCTTCGTCTGGGGGACTCAGGGGTGATGCGGCGTACGACGAAGTGCGTCGTCTTGGCTCCTCGTGGTAGTCGAGTAGCGTGTGGTGGTCCTCCTTGCCGCTCATACAGGCTCCCCCGGAATGTTGATGGGCCAGGCAACACACACACAAACACGCAAACATATTTCTTTGATATGCGACAGGCGCGTCGTGTGAAACTTTTATTATCGAAAGGGCCTGCAAATCTATCCCGGTGGTCGTAAAGGAGCGTGACAAAGTTGTTGGCTGGGAAGGAGAAACCCATTAGCTGTGATTGCAGCCTTCTTTTGTAGTCACGCACACCATGCATGAATTAACCACTGATTTGACTAGATTCCACGGATTTGGAATCCAGTATCTTTGTCCGATGAGACGGACTACAAGTTGACTTCCTCCATGCAGAGAGATCCGATGCGTAAAAAGCAACAGTAGCCGGGACAATGGACTTGCGGCTGGCAGAAAAATGGGTTTACGCTCGTCGTAACTGAGTAATGCTGCTTGTTGCACGCGCTCACATGGTCGGATCACCATTGATGCGTCAGTAAACGGATTCAAATTGAGCATGGCACTAGAAACGGGCAGAGATTTCTTCTGCTGCAGACATTGATAATCGTTACTGAAATATTCCCGTTGAGTGACCTGGATCAACACATGAAATACTTGACTGATCTCACTAGAGGTCACCTCTCCAAAGTAGTCATTTGGAAGTTTCCGACACTTTCTGCCAAAACGAACCCATCACTCGTAAGGCTCGTCGCAGATTGGAAAAACGGGATAGTATCTCGTTAGCTAGTTTAGCGATTGCGACATAGACTTTCACTACCCGCTGCTCCCAGGTAGTGTCTAGTGTGAGACTCTTACGGTTCCCGTAGCCATGGTGGGACATGCCACCACAAATCCTTGTTTACAAGTTCTTGCGCACTCAGGCCCCGACTAGGGAGATCTGCCGGGTTGTCCTCGTGATTCCATTGTGCGCTATTGTAGAGCTGACAATTTTTGCTACTCGATTGGCGACAAACTTCTTCCATGTGGAGGGTGGCTTATTTAACCATGACAGTACGACGGTTTAATCTGACCAATAAAATGATAAGCATTATTAACTGGACGTTGTAGAAGTACTTCAGCTGCCAGTTTAGCTAGCTCAAGGCGGGGCAATGAAACCGTTTTGACTAGGGTACCCTGGACTTAGCTGCATGAAGGCAGCACGATATGCCTTGGTCATTACTAACGCGCACGTAAATCGCAGTTCCATAAGCTCGTTACGAAGCATCACAAAAACAATGGAATTGAATGTCGGAAGTCGGATCATGAAAACCCACCGTAAAATTCGAATCTGGTCAAGAAAGGAGTAGCTGTTTGTAAAATCCTGCCACTTGTCAAAAGGTTCACTGGGCAACGGATCATCCCATCCTAGCTCTTGTAGTAAATACTTTTGCATAAATACTTTGGATTTAATCACAAAGGGAGCCAGCCAGCTAGCGGGATCGAATAAACTGGCGATCTGCCCTAGGACTTCTCGATTAGTATAAGCTTACTTGATGTCTTGCGGTGAGATGACAAAGTAAAACTCAACCGTGGTGGCTTTCCATCGGATTCCAAGTGTTTTTTCCTTACGCAAAGGAAAGTGAGTGTGAGCCCCTACCAGGACATCATCGACATACATACAGGACTGGATAATATCGCTAGCCAACCGAAATTTGGATTGCACATCATTTGCGAGTTGTTGAAGTACTCGGATGGCTATGAATGGACCACAGTTAATGCCGAACGTGACTGTGTTAATCCTCTTCGTTTCGGAACAGGATTCTCTGAAATGGTGTATGAACTGGATCGACCATAATTTGACAATACATTTTTGTGATGTCAGCATTGAAAACTAATCGGCAAAAACGCCACTTGAGAATCTGAGTAGTGTGATCAGACTAAAAACTGCTGCTTAAAAACTGCATGGTGTATCAAAAAAAATGTGCGTGTGGTACCTGATGCTTGTGGCCCAAGTCCAAATAGTCTTGGATGACGGCGTCGTAATCAGTTTTGCCCGGAATATTTTTTGAGAGACGACCCTCGTTTTTTAGGAACTAGGCCATTGAACCTGATTGATGTTGTTTGGATCCCGGAACGGCAGTGAACCATATATTTCCCCGAATGATCTCTCCTTGTGGTTTCGGAAAATTGACCTCGAAAATGAGTCAGAATCTTTTACGGTTTGACCGGTAGATTCTCAACCTCCCAAAACCTTGTTAGAGGAGTTTCTAGTGCATCGTCTCTGCTTAAAGCGACTCTCGTGGTGAACGCGGCGCACGAACTAAGGGGGACGCCTTGCAACGGCCTTGAAATTACCCAACCGAATCTCGTCTCTTGTGCCATTAAAGTGCCGCACACTTCGGTCTGGATACCGGAAAGGGTTACCGCTGGTATGACGTCAATACCGAGAAGCAGATCGATTTTCGCCTTTAATCTAAAGGAGGGGTCGGCTAGCGGAATATTGGGCATTCCTTCCAGTGTGTCTTGGGCTATCGTACATGAAGGCAAATCATCGTCAACTTGGGACAGGACCAAAGCCTCCATCTCTATCTGGACTGGAGGTCCATGCGATGACCGAATGCTTACGTGACAGACCTTCAAGGTTCTGTTGACCTTTCCGTTAATGCCTGTCACCTCGGCTCTAACAGTTTGAATGGTAACTTCATGAGCCGGAACATTCAATAATCTTTCACTCGTTGCAGAGGACGGACGTGTTTTTTTTTTGCGCTTATCAACTTTTATTTTTTTCTCGCGATTAAATACTTTTTCATAACTTTTAAATTTATTACCGGTTAAATTAATTAATAATAATTTCAGCATCCGAATTTTATTTTCATTTTGCGAATACTTGCTGTCGCTTTTGTTTAAATTTAAATAAAATCAAAACATACAACAATACTCGCATTAGCGGTGTTGTTGTTTTGCTTATCTCTTTTGCTTTTGTGTCTTTACCGTTTTTAACTAACTCTCGCGCTCTTGCGTACAAATTGTTGTTGCATGTGTTCAATTTGACGCGCTCTCCCGCTCTTTCCTATTCTTGATTGATTTGCGCTCTCGTCTTTTGCCTACCCGCGACTCTGTGATACGTGTTTTTGTTTTTGTGCTTTATCTCTTTTATTTCTTTAGTTGTGAAGGCTTACTCTGCACATTAACCCTTGTGTCAGAACTGGTCAGTATATTCTTATTCACAGATTTTTTACCTTTAGAATTTCTATTTTTTATTTTTTGTATTTCCTTTTAATTAAATTAAACTTTTTGATAAAATGGTTGTCTGCTCAAAAAATAATTGTATAGTTGCCACTAATGCGGTTGACTCCCATGATTATATTCTTTGTTGGTTGTGTGACAATGCGGTTCACGTTAAGTGTGCAGGTTACACAGGCAGAATCAAGGAGTCTATTGCTAAAGGTGGTGGCTTAAAATATGGATGTGATGCTTGCCGGGAGGTCGAGAATGAGATGCGCTCTTTCATGAGGCGGACTAGAGATAGTTTTGACACCTTAAGGGCAGGTTTTAATAAACTCCAAGCGGAGTTTACTGCGGTGGAGACTCAGTTCAGAAGTTTATCGCTTATGAATGAGTCTCCGAAACGTAAAAGGACCAGTCCTTGGGGTGTTTCTGTATCTGTAGATCCGCCAGCATCTCTTATCGTCCCCGACCGGTCTCATGCACCGTCCACTCCTAATGTACAGCAATTGATATCGTTTAAGAGCCCGGTTGTGAATGCTATTAGTAAGGAATTACCGATATCACCTGGGAATGATCTCTTAAAAACGATGCCTATTGTAGTGTCCGATAAGTCCGGGCAATTACCCATTCCAATGGAAATTGCCGATAGTTCTAAAAGTATCGAGGGCCCCGTAAACAAGTTGACTGCTGCAGTGGGTGACTTGTCCAACGTTACTGCTGCGGCTGACGCTTCGGGACCGCGGCCTCTCGTTGGCATACCACCAAAGAAACATATATTTGTTTCTAGGCTAGACCCTGTTGTCACATCTGATGATGTAATAGCCTATATTCGGAAGAAAGTTAACGTCTCGAATATTGCGGTGGAGAAGTTTAAATTTTCTTATTCTCGGGACATTTCGTCCTTTAAAATTAGTGTTTCTGCCAATATCTTCGACACCATATGTCGAGAAGATTTTTGGCCGAAACATATTATAGTTAAGGAATATACTGTAAAAAGAAAAATCGGCAACCGATTCGCCTGCCAACAATAACAACTAATACTATTCCTGCCACATCAGCATCTGCTGGTGTGTCAAAAAACTAGCTTCGTCCCTTAACCTGGGTTACCAGAACGTTAGAGGACTGAAATCTAAACTTCCTAATCTCTATGTAGATAGTCTTTCTTTTGAGCATAACATTCTAGCTTTTACAGAGACGTGGCTTAAACCTGATATTGCTGATTCATCGGTTTTTCCCACAAATTTTTCTATATTCAGACGTGACCGGATTTCTCGCATAGGTGGTGGCGTTCTGATAGCTGTTGATGCTGCTTTATCATCTGAAATGCTTCAATTTTCTAGTACCCAGGAGATTGAGTTTGTCGGTGTTAAAGTAAATTTTAAATCTTTTAATGCTTTTATTACTTGTTCCTATATTCCACCTTTGTCAGACATGGTGGTATATTCAAATCATTTAGAGGCAATTCAGTTTGTCTCCTCTTTGGTTTCCAGTCAAGACATGCTCATAGTTTTAGGTGATTTTAATTTACCCGCTTTAGCATGGTCACCAACAGATGAATGTACCATGTTGCTGCCCTCTTTGTCACATGACTTTATTGATGGCCTTCTAGGCTTATCTTTATCCCAAGTCAATCCTATCTTAAATTCTAATGGAAAATCGTTAGATCTCATTTTTGTATTGGATTCTTCTTATTGTGAGGTTTCTAGGATCGAACCATTTGTTCTTCCAGAAGACAAATTTCATCCTACATTAAATTTAAAAATTGATCTGCCCTTGCTTTCACCATTACTTGGTTCAAATGAGTTACCTCTAACTAGGTGCTTTCGTAAGACTGACTTTGCCAGCCTTAATGAAAACATTGCTACTACCGATTGGTCTTATCTGTACAATTGTAGAGATATGAACTCAGCTGTTCGTTTTTTCTATGATACTCTGAATTCACTCTTTGATATTTGTGTGCCTCTTGGTAGGCTGGAGCGGCTTAACAAACCTCCCTGGTTCTCTCGTGAGCTGTGCAATTTGAAAAATGTGAAGACACGATATTATAAGAAGTTTCAAAAAACACGTCGTTCATCAGACTATGCTCTGTATACAGTCGCTCGTTCAAAATTCATGATGCTTAATACACAATGCTATAAGAATTATCTTCAGCGGTGTAAGCTTCAGTTTTCTTCTGACCCTAAACAATTTTATAATTTTGTTAATTCTAAACGTAAGACCTCTTGTCTTTTCAAAATAAAAAAGCGAGCACTGATCAGGCAATTGCCGATATGTTTGCGAGTTTTTTCAAAACAACTTATTCCTCAACGGAATATCGAGCAAGTCCGTATCCTTATCATTTAGAAAAGGCTAATTGCATTTTCAATCCAGTGATTGATGAAGGTTCTATTCTTAGCGAACTTAAATTAGTTAAACCCGTTTATTCTCCGGGGCCAGATGGTCTTCCTGGATGTGTACTCAGGTTCTGTGCAAATGCATTATGTAAACCCATTTTAAAATTGTTTCTATTGTCTGTCGAATCTTCCTCTTTTCCATCTATTTGGAAGGAGTCGTATATCATTCCTCTGCATAAAAATGGCAAAAAGTCCGAAGCCACTAACTATAGGGGTATCTCAAAATTGTCCGCTATTCCGAAAGCTTTTGAGAAAATTATAACTTCTCAATTGCAACATTTTTGCAGCTCTATTATTTCGCCATCCCAACATGGGTTTGTGAAACGTAGATCTACAACCACTAACCTTTTAGAATTTACATCAATAATTATCAAGGGGTTCAAAAATGGTAAACAAACTGATGTCATATACACTGACTTCAGCAAAGCCTTTGATTCCGTTAATCATGCCCTATTACTTTCGAAGCTGAGCGACATTGGGTTTCCACCCCTTTTCCTATCTTGGGTTCGAGAATATTTAACTAATAGAAAACAGAAGGTACTTTTTAAGTCTTCTTTTTCCGTTTCCATTCCTGTGACTTCTGGTGTACCTCAAGGTAGTCATCTGGGCCCTCTGCTTTTCACACTATTCATTAACGATCTTCCATCAGTCATTGTTCATTCGCGTGTGCTTATGTATGCTGACGATGTCAAGCTTTGTCTTACGTATAAAGATACAGATTCATTTAGTCGGCTACAAGCTGATCTTAAAAACTTTCAATCCTGGTGCCAGTTTAATCTACTAAATCTTAACACTACCAAATGTAAGGTAATGACTTTTTTTCGTAACTCTCCTCAACTGGTCACTTATTTTCTAAACAATAGCCCTTTAGAACGTCTAAATAATATGAATGATTTGGGCGTACTTATGGACCATAAGTTAAATTTTAACACCCATATTTCCACCACGGTCTCAAAGGCCATGAGTGTCCTGGGTTTCATTAAAAGATGGTCAAAAGAATTCGATGACCCCTATACAACTAAAGTTCTTTTTACTTCGCTTGTCCGTCCTATTTTAGAGTATGGATCTTGCATTTGGTCACCTCAATATGAGTCGCACCAGATTAGACTTGAATCCGTTCAAAAGCAGTTCTTGCTATTTGCTCTACGTGGCTTAAGCTGGGATCGCAATGTCAATTTGCCTTCGTATTCTAGTAGACTTCTCTTGATTAACCTTCCTTCCCTAACTAACCGTAGAACCATGCTTGGTGCAATTTTCATGCACAAGCTCCTAATTGGTGATATCGACTCGCCTGAGTTATTAGCTCAGGTAAATCTGTCGGTACCATGTAGACGGAGTAGACATCCTTTGATACCATTATCCCTTAGTCGTTGTTCTTCTAACTATGCCATGCATGAACCTTTTAGGGTCCTCTGCTCTGATTACAACCTTCTTTTCCCTGTAATCAGCGCAGAGTTTTCTATCAATATGCTTAAAACATCTATCCTATCCCATTTAGTTAATAGATAACTATAGTATTATTTGTTTGTCTGTTTCTTCTCTTGTGTATTTGTCCACGCGATTCGCGCCGTGCGTTTTACGGCTGCACCCCTCGGTCGGTCGGGTGGGAGGTGGGCAGTTATCTGCTTGGGCTCGCGCGTAACAGGCTTTGTCCTGGTGTCGTAGGGGCCACTTGAACGTACTGCGCATAGTATCGTCAACGTCCGCTAATAAAATTGGATTCTGAAGCCGGGTCTAATAACGCCCGTGCGAAACAGTTCAGACACAAGGACATTTTCTTTATTTATGCCGCCCTCTCTGGAACCGGCATCTGAAGAAAGCTGGAACATCGACGCACCGGATGATTCTCCTTTAAACAGAAATCACAGGACTTGGTGATCAGTTTGTCTTGAAATGTATTTGCCTTTCGGGTGACTGGAAGTGGATTTCGCGGAGGTTTCGATGTGGGAACCGAAATAGCCATTGCAGTTGTATTTTCAACCGCTTCACCGCTCGGAAGAAATTGCTCCCACAGTGTAAGGGTGTTCTTCGGCATTTTGATGGAACGGAAAAATACGAACATGCCACCCCTACGTGGTGACTGGCAGGCCACAGTGCTCAAAAGCACGAATCGATGGCTGTAGAGCATTCTGATGATTTTGTAATGCCTTTTCGGACTCATGGGAAATTTAAGGCAGGTCAAGAAGTGCTCGGCATTGGCCGTTCACGATAAGTCGCTTATTTTCGAAACGCTGTTTGAGGGGGTTCCATGCTGTTTCAAAACCATCATTTGTAAGCGGGAATTTTGCTACAATGAGGTTGGCTTGACATTAGTCCCCATTAGTTCGTGTGGCGCCTTCACCACGAGGGTCGCTGTGAGGAGAGAGGAAGCACTTGAAACTTTTCTAACAAGGTTTTAGGAGGTGGAGGATCTATCGGTCAAATCGGTCTGATTCCTATTGCGAGCTCAATATCCAGAAGACCACAAGAAGAGATGCTTCGGGGAGATACATAGTCTCACTTCCGTTTCGAGACCCAACTAACATCAACGTCAGTCACTCCAGACCGGGGCAATGGGTCAGTTCCTAAAAAACGAAAGCCGTCTTCTAAAAAATATTCCGGCAAAGACTAAGTATGCCGCCGTCATCCAAGAGTATTTGGACTTGAGCCATATGCGTCAGGTGCTTGACAGCTTTTCAACGGGGGATATTCGAGAATCGCATATTTAGCTTGGATGGCTAAATTTTCAGAGCTACCATCTTTATTATCCGGGAGTGCCCCGCATTTCTCATATTCCTACTCGACCCTCTCCCACAACGCTCGACCTCGATCACGACGGACTTGGAGCGTAAATTCGCTGTCCACGGACAATGAAGTGACTTGGGTGTCGACTTCAAACTGAATTAGTTTATCGCCGATCGAGATAATCTTCTGCAACGCCATGGGGGAAGCAACTAAAGTCTTATTGGATTCGGACCGAGTGACTCTGGGGCGGTTACCAAAATCTGTGGAGGTGGTACCAGTGCCTTGACCTTTTTTTGGCTTGCGCGAGGTGGCTCTTACGTGGATTGCTAAGAAGTCATGCTTAATGGTGCGGGAGTGAGAGCTAATAAACTAGAAAAGGTCTTAAGCACTCTGGAAGGAGGAGTAGGGGTGGCACTCCTCTGACGCGGACTTGGAGCAGCAGTCGAAGATTTGCGCGTGGCAGCAGTGGTCTTATCCTCTTTTTCGTCTTTTATAATAGTAGTGAGCTGGTTTGGCACGGCTTGCAAATTAGTAAAAAACACAAACTGGATCGTTTGGGAAAACCTGGAACGCTACCAAACAACCTATGGAAACGGCTTGGAAACGCCTTGAAATTTATTAAAATCGACAAACACGAGTTGGAACGCTTGGGATAACTTGGAACGCTGCCAAAAAAATGGCTTTGAACGGCTGGGAACGCCTTGAAATTGAAATATAAAACCCAAAGATACTACGCTTGGAACACTTTGGAATTCAAATATAGAACGCAAAGATACGACTTGGAACGCTTAAAACACTTTGGAATTCAAATTCTTGATGATTGGATATGGAATAAAAAGACGCGATACACAAATTTTTAATAATTGAATACTTTTCGACTTTTCCCTCAACGTGACCCTTCAGCATTTATACCCCACAAAGTGCCTGCCAACCTAGGAAAAAGTACCACAGCTACTTTTAATCGTGTGCTTTGTGCCGGTCTTTTGGCACATGAGCCTGCAGCTGTGCCTGTATACCGCAGATAAACGGGACTTATGTATGCACGTATGTATATAGGCTTATAGTTTTTTTCGCTGTGATGGAAAAATATATATTTGTGTGCGAAAATAAAAACATTGTGGAAATATATATGTAAATGGATATGAATATGTAAAATTTTATATATGTAGGTATGAATATATATATGGGTGTATGGATGTGTAAAATGTTATATGGAATATATATATATATATATATATTCTTGATCAGCATGAGAAGCTGAGTTGATAGAGCCATGTCCGTCTGTCCGTCTGACCGTCTGTCCGTCCGTCTGTGCGTATGCGTTTTATTCAGCCATCTTAAGAGCTATCGGGATGAAATTTTTTTTGGTGGCTTTTTATTACCTGGGAAAAACAGTATGAAAATTGGCAGAATCGGGACACTGTATCATATAGCTCTGGAGGAAACATTTTTGGAAAAATTGGAGTATCGCCATGAAATTTACCAATATGATAGTATTATATATAAAATCTCAGATCCCAAAATTTGAATCTGATCGGATATATAGAACACAAGTTACAGCCGATATAAATCGGTTCAACTTGCTGCCTACTACGTCATCATCAAATCAACAGAGCACACGCATGCACACATACAGACGCAACGCTACATAAACTATGTATATGTGTATGCGTGCGAGTTGCGGCATGCGTGTAAAAGGGGATGGGGAAGAAGAAGAAGAAATTGAAATGATATTTGAAAGGTTCTGTGCATTAATGAATTGAGATACAGAAAAAGAGTTTGGAACATGTAAAAATATTATGGCCATGGACTGCAAGGGTATATAAACTTCGGCACAGCCGATGTTAGCTTCTTTGATATTTTTTTTTATTTACCACTGGATATGTTTTTGTAATTTATATTTGTCACATATAAGAAAACACTTTATATTTTGTAGATTTATTTAATTGCGAGAAAAATATATTGGAGTAGGTATACTGGGCATATATATATATATGTATTTATTCAAAGTACATATATACTATGTGTAAAATTTTGGAAATTGCGAGAAAAAAATCTTGAAGTAGGCGAACAAATATTGCGCCTTATATACTGGACACATATGATATGTATAAAAAATTTGGGGCCAAATTTTCTTTCCTTTGAAGAGAAAAAACGAATAAAATTCAGGAATTATGCGCGAAAGTAATTTTTTCGATTAGAAAAATCAAGGGAAGCCAATTATATGTAAGTGAGTATGGATACGGATGCTGGAGGCATGTATGTACATGTACTCATATACATATAATTAAGAAAAAATTACTTAGCTTAAAATTTTGAAATTCCACCGATGCAGGTTCGGATCTTGGTATCCGACTCAAAGAACCAAATGTTTGTAGGCGGCAGAACTTCCTTCTAATGGGTTTATTTACTTTTTCTAGTTGAACTAAAAACTAACTTATCTAAGAGCGGTGAATAATCCCTGCTTGGAGAGAAGTATTGGGAGTTCTTTTTGTGGGGAGAGTGGTAGGCATGTTCGAGAGAGCGGTGCGAGGTGAAAACTCGCCTCCCTCACTCATTAACCCTTGTGTTGGCCGTTGGGCATAAACAGTTATGTTTTACTTTAAAAACTTTGTATGGCCACAAGAAATTTCGTTCGTTTGTACAAGGCGTCTGGCGAATGTGTAAACAGTGATAAATTAAAAATTAACAATTGTAAATAAAATTACCTTTGATATGGATAATATCGGAAGGTTTTTTTTGTCTATCCATTGAATATTCGGTTTCGGATTTCCATAAACAAGGCAATCAACCGTGATACCGATAGTATTCAAGAAATCGATTCTTCCTGGCGGTTCAAGTAAAAAAGAAGGTCCTTGGGCATCAGAATACTTCGTCACATCTAGAAATCATTTTTGAATGAGATAATGTAAGCTAAGTTATATTGAAATTGAAAAATATTTCTTATATTTTATTCATGCAGTACAATAATTGTTATATTTCAATCGTTAATTTTTTTTTTTATTTCTTCACTTAAGTTGATTATACATGTGGGCGACTTTAAAAGAGCCTTTAAGTTTGTGGGGTGACTTTATTGATTTACTATAAAGTTCACGACAGAATTTTTGTTTCGGACACGAATTGATTTCACAAATGGTTGTGTTTTTATATATTTATTATAACAATACAGTTTTAATTAATATGGGCAAAGAAGTATTTTTTTCCCAGCTTTTCTCTCAGTTTTAGCACACTCACCGGATACTTCGAACACACTCTATTTCCCTCTACAACTAATACATATTCTGTCGATACAGATTCGTGCTGAAAGCTATCTCTTCTACTGCTCATACTGAGATCCTACATTCGGCCACACGACCTCCACATTCGCCCCGAAAGATATACACAATTTTTTCATTTATTCTGCCAGGGTGGTAGTACAGTTTGAACCCTCTTCATCTCCAACCTTTGCTACCGTAGCGACCATGCCTAATTTTTCGAACAACCCGATAAGGTCCTAAATATTTCCCCTTGAGGTAAAGGCCAGAACTACACTGCGTTCGCTTCTTCTTCTTCTTCTTTTTCACCTGCAGATTTTCAACCTTTAATGATTAATTAACGGTTCTCTTCTTGCATCTTGCTTATGCTATGTAACGATCTCTTTTTTGTCCTTAGAGATATAAATGAAATCTTTGCAGGTCTGGATTTGAGACAAAAAAATTAATTTTGTGCTCCGGTGATTTAATGCTCCTGCATTCCCTTTCAAATGCTTTAAGGATTACTCCCGAACTTTGACTGGCCCTAGTTTTACACCTGTGGCCTTGCGATTTCGTCCAAGGATAAAGACAGTTTTATTTCAAGGTGCTCACCATCTCGGGTATCTCAGTTTCGACCTTCTGTCTGTTGATTGCCCCCACAGGTCACAAGGATACCGCCTGTATCCGTTGATTAATGCTCACGGATTCTCCTCAGTGTTTGGTATTCTTCTGAATACTCGATGACCTTTTTCTTGCTCGCTGCTGCCTTTGTATAGATGTCCTGCCATCAGAAATTGGTTGTCGCAATACCGCTATACAGCTGGTATTTTTCCATCGGCTCTTAGCTTTCACCCACGCATTCACTTGATGCTTTGCGTGGTGAAAGTCGCGTAACAGCCTTGGCGCAGCCGCATCCACTTTCTGACCGCCTGCGCGCCTATTTATTTCGTCGTCACGCCGACTTGGGTATACCATACACCAGTAAAACAAATATTTTAAATTTATAATAACCAATGCATTTTCGTATTTAAAAAAAAAAACTGTTCACATGCTTTTTACAAGCATATCTTAGTATTTCGCTTACTCAAGCATACGAGCTCCTTAGCGCCCCCACCAGCCAACGGCCACTACCGGCCATATGGAAAAACGTTTATATGCATAACTTGGCTATTTTTATTCCGATCAAATTTGGTATTTTGCTTGATATTAGTATCAAATTTAAGTGTGCTAAATTTGATTGCACAAGGTAGAAAATTACGGGAGATAATCGAGCTTTTTCAAATTACGGGGGCTGAAAGGGGCGTGGCAAAATCTTTACACATCAAAAATTTGCGCAATTACTAAGCTAAAATAGTTTTTGAGAAAATCGGTTCTATTTAATTTGCGGGGGCGGTAGGGGGCGTGGCAAAATTTTTATAAATACAAAATGTGCGCAGTTACTAAGTAAATATACGTACCACATTTTGTGTCTCTAGTGGCTTTAGTGTTTGAGAAAATCGGTTTTATATAATTTGCGGGGGCGGTAGGGGGCGTGGCAGAAATTTGAAATAAACTTGATCACTCTACATACTAAACGAGTCTATATACAAAATTTGGTAGCTCTAGCTCTTATAGTCTCCGAGATCTAGGACGTACGGACAGACGGACATGGCTAGATCGTCTCCGCTGTTGATGCTGATCAAGAATATATATACTTTATGGGGTCGGAAAAGCTTCCTTCTGCCTGTTACATACATTTTGGCGACATTAATATACCATTTCACCCTATGGGTGTATGGTATAAAAATAATTATTTTAAATTTAAACAACAAATCCTACATTACTGAAGCGTTATTATATTTCCATTCGTAATCAATTATTTCTGCAATTACGTTACAAACAAGTAAGCCATAATATATTGTGGGAAAATGGGTTGCTGGTATATTGGGTTTTAGTGTACGCACATTATTAACACAAAAGCGATTTTGAAATTGTATGCTGGATTTTATTCAAGTTGCGGAATTTCTGCATTACAATATTTAATGAAGTAAGTAAGTCGTCTCGCCGACTTGGGTATACCATACACCAGTAAAACAAATATTTTAATTTTATAATAACCAATGCATTTTCGTATTTAAAAAAAAAAACTGTTCACATGCTTTTTACAAGCATATCTTAAAATTTCGCTCACTCAAGCATACGAGCACCCTAGCGCCCCCACCAGCCAACGGCCACTTCCGGCCATATGGAAAAACGTTTATATGCATAACTTGGCTATTTTTATTCTGATTTTGATCAAATTTGGTATTTTGCTTGATATTAGTATCAAATTTAAGTGTGCTAAATTTGATTGCACAAGGTAGAAAATTACGGGAGATAATCGAGCTTTTTTAAATTACGGGGGCTGAAAGGGGCGTGGCAAAATCTTTACACATCAAAAATTTGCGCAATTACTAAGCTAAAATAGTTTTTGAGAAAATCGGTTTTATTTAATTTGCGGGGGTGGTAGGGGGCGTGGCAGAAATTTGAAATAAACTTGATCAGTCTACATACTACAAGAGTCTACATACCAAATTTGGTGGCTCTAGCTCTTATAGTCTCCGAGATCTAGGTGTTCATACAGACGGACGGACGGAAGGACCGACGGACGGACGGACAGACGGACATGGCTAGATCGTCTCGGCTGTTGATGCTGATCAAGAATATATATACTTTATGGGGTCGGAAAAGCTTCCTTCTGCCTGTTACATACATTTTGGCGACTTTAATATACCATTTCACCCTATGGGTGTATGGTATAATTAGCTTACGATACGGTGCAGTTCGCTTTTGCAGACCTTCAAGGCCCACCTCTACTAGTTTAAAATTAGCTCACGATACGGTGCAGTTCGCGAGTGACTTGCAGTTTTTATATATACATATATATAATTTACAATATCAGCCCAGACCGGATTTACATAGAATAGTACAGCTTGAACTATTCATCTAAATAAATAAATGTTGTTCACTATGCCAATCTGGAGTTGCTATTGATGTCCGGGTATAAGGAACGAAATTGAAGTTTTTTTTTTTTTTTATTACAGTGTTAAATGTAATCTTCATAACGTTTTGAAAGATTTTTCTAGGTGACGACAACAGACTTATTGGACAGCAGGTTAATGCTGATCACTTTTTCAGTTTTCCAATTTGAATGCTACCGAAGCTATGACTTAAACTTATCATGTTAGAACCTACAATTTCTAAGGTTCTTCACCTGAAGTAAAGAGATCCTGGTTACTCGTTGCCATAAGGTCAGCAGGTCTTACCCACGTGTAATTTGAGGGTTTTCAGGGTGCAGTGGTGACAACTGATCCAAGTTTGAGGTCATCTGTAGTATGTGGTTTTCATTGCCAAAAAGTTCATAACACTCAACGAGTTAAACAAAAATTATTCAATTATCAATCATAAAGGAATAATCTTATCCTTTGTAGGGCTTGTCATCTTTGTTTGCGCAGGAAAAAAATTCATGCTTTCCCCTTAGCAAAGTTCAAGCTGCTTTACCGTCTTTCATGTCAGCACCATGAAGTTGAACACCAATTTATATTTTTTTTATTGAATATTTTGTGCAGTTTATTAACTTTCTCATGTCATAAATTTGCTCAATACAAGTAGTGCTTCAGCATGAACTGAGTTTTCTAGCGTTTGCAGTGGCGAAAAGTAGTGGGAGAAAGTTCGTTGACCTTTAGTTTTGTTCCGGTTCGCTGTTTTTTCTTTCTTATTTGGTTTTACTTTTGATGATGCGTTTGGCATAATAATTTTAATATTTTTTTTTATTTTTTTTTTTATTATAATTAGATAAAAATATAAAATATTATGTCTAATATAGTTTAGAGCGTACTAGCTGCTATGGCTTTCGACGCCTATTTTTTTTTTATACCATACACCCATAGGGTGAAATTGTTGTAATATTTGTTTAGTTGGCTTAGTATTAGTTTGGTTTTTAATAAAAGCACAATAATCTTTTTAATTGTTTTATGATTAATTTTATTTTATTAGATTTTTATTATCTCGATTTTCACACGACCAGCCACTTACATGTTTCGAATAGGAAAGAGGAAGTAAGGAAGACAGTGTGCCCGTACATTAATTTTTAGGCCTTTTATAATGTTATTTTTGCAGGTCTACATAACGTCGCAACTTTAGCTATGTTATGTTATTCAACACGCCCCCTCAAAAATTACATTATATTAATTTTCAAAAAAAAAAAAACAAATTCAAATAATAATTCAATTACTGTGACTGGTGCGTGTACTCTGGGAGGTATTACAATATGATCTGGCATTCACCATTAAGATTGGAAAAACCC
Organism: Drosophila insularis; assembly: GCA_018903935.1. Lineage (NCBI taxonomy): Eukaryota > Metazoa > Arthropoda > Insecta > Diptera > Drosophilidae > Drosophila > Drosophila insularis. The sequence continues at coordinate 172,614 of JAEIFP010001655.1, read as the reverse complement.
AGAAAAACCAATCAGATCATTTATATCATTTAAGCAAAACAAACATTATTTTCATTTCAAAAAGTTACGTTAAACATTACTTAAAAAAAAATTAACTTCAGTTTAGTTTATGAGATTTTGTTGAATTGTAGATTTTGTTTCTTTTGACTTCTCAAAGCAGTCCCATCTTGCCTCTCAGCTCCATGAACCTTCCAGTAGATAACGGTTTTGTAAAAAGATCAGCCAGTTGATTTTCTGTGGGAATATACTCAATAGAAATAAGATTATTTTCTACTTGCTCTCTGGCAAAATGATATTTAATATCTATGTGCTTTGACCGCTTATGACATGATGAACTACTGGCTATGCTTATACAACCCTGGTTATCTTCAAATATTTTTATAGGTTTGTCTAATTTAATATAAATACTTTTTGAAAGAGACTTCAGCCATAAGGCTTCTCTTACAGCTTCAAACAAGGCCATATACTCTGCTTCAGTAGATGATGCCGCTACTGAATTCTGCCTTTTTGTGTTCCAACAAATAAGATTTGAATTAAACATTTGAAAAAGATAACCTGTTGTGCTTTTTCTATCAGTTTCATTCCCACCCCAATCGGAGTCAACATAGCCAACGAACACATCTTCAAAATCAATATTTTTTTTAAAAATCAGTTTCATGTCAATGTTTCCTTTAAGGTACCTCAGAACCCTTTTTAAACCTTTCCAAAGTTCTATATTATTTTTATTAGTATATCTACTTAGAATATTGACGGCTGTTGCAATATCCGGACGAGTACAAAGCATAATATACATTAAACTTCCAATCAAATTTCGACAAGGAGCATCGTATGTGTCGTCTGAGTTTAACATTTCATAATTTAGTTTACTTGGAAGTGGATTATTTACAGATTTACATTCCTCCATATTAAATTTAGTTAAAACCCTTTTTATATATGCAGATTGGCTTAACAATATCTGATCTTGGCATATTTCAATTTTTATTCCAATAAAGTGTCGTATTTCCCCAAGATCTGTCATTCTAAACTTTGTCATAAGGTATTGTTTGAAACTGCTCATTATTTTTAAGTCTGATGTCCCTATTACTAAATCATCCACATATAATAACACATAAATATTTTTATTTATATTTCCTTGATCTTGAACATATATACACGGATCAACAGGAGAATTCTTAAATTTACACTCCTTTAGCGCTTGCTCAAACACTTCAAACCAGCACCTTGCTGCTTGTTTGAGCCCATAAATTGCTTTATTTAATTTACATACACTTCCATCATTGCAAATAATTCCCTCAGGAACTTTCATATATATTTCTTCTTTTAGCATTCCATTTAGAAATGCCGTTTTAACATCCATATGATGTACTTTAAAATTATATTGGACAGCAATAGACAACACAAGTCGAAGACTAGGAATTCTAGCAACAGGAGCGAATGTTTCATCGTAATCTATTTGATATTTTTGTGTAAAACCGCGTGCAACTAATCTTGCCTTATATCTAGCTGGATTTCCCATTTCATCATGTTTTAAAGTAAACACCCACTTACTATCTACAATATTCTTATTTTCAGGTCTTTTAACAATAGTCCAAGTATTGTTTAAGTCATGAGCGGATAATTCTACTTTAACAGCTTCTTCCCATAAATCCTTATTACTTCGACTTTTTATTTCTTCGAATAAATGAGGGGCTTCGTCAAAAATTGTGTGAGCATTGAAAAGATAGTTATTAGAACTTAATTCATCTTTGTCATAGGAAATATGTGGTTTATTTTTCAATCTTTCGCTTTTTCTAGTTGCATCATTGATAACTCTATTTGAGACTTCACAAGGCTGTTTGTCATCCTTACTCTCATTCGGGAAACTGTCTTTATTATTGTCCTTACTCTCATTCAGGATCTCTGGTACGCAACATTCCGTACTCTCATTCTGGAAATTCACCTTTTCATTATCCTTACTCTCGTTCAGGATATTCGGCGCACAACATTCCATACTCTCATTCTGGAAATTCACTTTTTCATTATCCTAACTTTCGTTCAGGATACTTGGTACACAACATTCCATACTCTCATTCTGGAAATTATCTTCTATATTTTCCTTACTCTCTTTCGGGAATTCAATGTTTACTTCATCCTTACTATCATTCAGAATGTCACTTTAAAACAGCTCTTGAGTTTACCATATTTGTCTCATCAACTACCACATCTCTAGCAACAATGAATTTCTTATTTTCAATATCCCATAACTTATAGCCGTTAGGTTCATATCCCACAAAGATACTTTTAAACGATTTATTGTCGAATTTCCGTTTTCTAATTTTATTGTGTACGTATACAGTTGAACCAAATACTTTTAAATACTTTAAAACTGGCTTTCTATTATGCCACATCTCGTATGGTGTTGCTGCACGATCTCCAAGTGCCCTACTTGGAATTCTATTTATTATATATGTTGCTGTCAGAACAGCTTCACCCCAAAAATATTTTTCCAACTTTGCACCATTGACCATGGCACGAGCCTTTTCAGTAATTGTTCTAATCATTCTTTCGGATACTCCATTCAACTGTGGAGTATATGGTACAGTTAAATGGTAACTGATTCCTTTCTGAGTACAAAAGTCTCGCATATCGCTAGACAAATATTCCCTACCATTATCGATGTATAGGTTCACAACTTTCAGGTTGAAGTGCGCTTCACTTTTTGCCACAAAGTCCTTAAACATTATAAATACATCCGATTTATGTTTTATTAGGTAAGTAACACAATAATGTGTAAACTGATCTACAAAAATTACATAGTAATTTTTATCATCAATAGTTGTGGGTGTAATCGGACAGCAGACATCAGAATGTATAACAAAAAGTGCTCTACTTATATGTTCTTTATTTTTATATTTGTCAAAACGTAATCTGGCTTGCTTTCCATTTAAACAAGCTTCACATATATCGTCTGTAGGATTAACTTTATCAAGTACTCTATTATCTTGAAACAAATTCTTTCTTTTTATTTCTAACATTTTCCCTATACTTATATGACCCAATCTTTCATGCCATAATTTATATAAATTTTCAGTTTTTATATCAATTTTATATGCTTTGAATTCAAAAATTGGCATTTTGTACTCACCGGAGTTTTCGGCAATAATAATACCACCTTTTGTCAATTTAACTCCAGACTCGTCAAACACTACTGTCACTCCAGCCTCTTGTAGTCTTTTTACAGAGATTAGATTTTCTGTAACTTCTTTGCAGTATAATGCATCTTCTAGTGTTATCTGGTACCCATTCTCAAGACGAACGATTCCACGTTTTGTTGCAAAGATGTATTGCCCTTCCTTGGCGATAGCAATCTTCACTGGAGTTTGAAGTTCAGCAGAATCCATAAAAAAGTGTCTCATCATTGATTATGTGGTCGGATGCACCCGAGTCAAGGATGAAATTCACATTTGTTTTCAACTTATTATTATTTGAATTCAAACTTTTAATCATGAACGCGAAACCTGGCGTGGTCGTTGCAATATGAGCTTGTGTGTTATTTTCTTTATTATTGTCATTTATTAGTTTTTTATATGCATAACAATTTTTTTTTATGTGCCCTGGCTTGCCACAGTGGTGACATTTTATATTATTTTGTTTGTATTTGTCATTATATGGCTTGCGAGTATTATTATTTTTTTTATAATTTTGATTTTTATATTTATATTTGTTGTTATAATTGTTTTTGTAGTTATTATTATTATACTTATTTTTAACCTCAACGTGTAATACCTTTTTACTTGTGTCATTATTAGCGTTATTTAGTTTTGTCTCATGATCGAGCAAACGATTCTTTTATTCTTTTTTTCCACACAGAATATTTCTCACCGTTAAACTGATTTATAGTAAGCTTTATCTTTTCCATAATTGTATATTTTTATTTAAATTTATATATACATATGTGTAATACAAACGACTATTGTCAGAAAAAAACTAAATGTGCAAATTTTTGTTTTTTTTTTTATTATATAACGTACTCTGGGCCCATAACCTGTTGTAATATTTGTTTAGTTGGCTTAGTATTAGTTTAGTTTTTAATAAAAGCACAATAATCTTTTTAATTGTTTTATGATTAATTTTATTTTATTAGATTTTTATTATCTCGATTTTCACACGACCAGCCACTTACATGTTTCGAATAGGAAAGAGGAAGTAAGGAAGACAGTGTGCCCGTACATTAATTTTTAGGCCTTTTATAATGTTATTTTTGCAGGTCTACATAACGTCGCAACTTTAGCTATGTTATGTTATTCAACAGAAATGGTATATTAAAGTCGCCAAAATGTATGTAACAGGCAGAAGGAAGCTTTTCCGACCCCATAAAGTATATATATTCTTGATCAGCACCAACAGCCGAGACGATCTAGCCATGTCCGTCTGTCCGTCCGTCCGTCCGTCCGCCCGTCCGTCCGTCTGTATAAACACCTAGATCTCGGAGACTATAAGAGCTAGAGCCACCAAATTTGGTATGTAGACTCGTGTCATATGTACGCTTATCGAGTTTGTTTCAAATGTTTACCACGCCCCCTACCGCCCCCGCAAATTAAATAAAACCGATTTTCTCAAACACCATAGCAACTAGAGACACAAAATTTGGTATGTATATTTGCTAAGTAAATGCGCACATTTTGTATTTATAAAAATTTTGCCACGCCCCCTACCGCCCCCGCAAATTAAATAAAACCGATTTTCTCAAAAACTATTCTAGCTAGAGACACAAAATTTGGTATGAGTATTTGCTTAGTAATTGCGCACATTTTTGATGTGTAAAAATTTTGCCACGCCCCTTTCCGCCCCCGTAATTTGAAAAAACTCGATTATCTCCCGTAATTTTCTACCTTGTGCAATCAAGTTTAGCACACCTAAATTTGATACTAATATCCAGCAAAACACCAAATTTGATCAAAATCGGACTAAAAATAGCCAAGTTATGCATATAAACGTTTTTCCCTATGGCCGGAGTTGGCCGTTGGCTGGTGGGGGCGCTAGGGTGCTCGTATGCTTGAGTGAGCGAAATACTAAGATTTGCTTGTAAAAAGCATGCAAACCGATTTTTTTAAAAATACGAAAATGCATTTGTTATTATAAATTTGAAATATTTGTTTTATTGGTGTATGGTATACCCAAGTCGGCGAGACGACTTACTTACTTCATTTTTTTATAGTTTCTGTTTGCTAGCCTATTTTAAATTTGTTTTATAGTTCTAGCTTGTTTTACAAATTTGTAAATGATATTAATGTTGCTTTCGTTGACTGTTTTTAGGAAGTTTGTTGGTTGTTGTTGATTAAATATCATTTTTCTGATTCTTGCCAAGTCTTGGCATTGGTCTAAGATGTGTCTGGTGGTGAGTCTGTCACCGCAAGTGACAAGAAGCAGTCCCGGCTACGGATTTGGTGGCATCCGTAAACTACCAGGTCCAGTCGCTTAGTTTCTCGCTTTCTTCCAGGACAAGTTTTCTGTATATAACGCTTTGTGTAATTTCTTTTTTGTATGTTTGCAGCGCTAGATTAATGGACGTATTCTGAAGTAACCATGGCGGAGCATGGGCTTTTCTGTTTGAGTAAATCGGTAGTTCAATTTTTATTTCTTTTAGTATAATGGCGCACCGACGTATGGTGGATAGGACTTTGTATTTCCTTTTGGCCTTGCTTGCGTTTACCCAATTTTTGCTTAGCAGTACGTTTGATGTTGTGCATAGTTTTGGAATAAGATTTGCGGTGGTTTCGTACTATCTGTCTTTTATCGATGGAAGTCCTGCCTCCGCTAGGATACATTTGATCGGCGATGTAGGAAATGCATTAATACTTCGTCGGACAGCGCAATGGTAAGGAACTTGAACTTGTCTTAAGTTCGCGTTCGCACTCCATCCATAGATTGGAAGACCGTAATCCAACTTGGAGAGAATTATTGCTCTGGTAATATTAATTAGGACGTTTAAGTGTATGTAGAAGAATTTTGAACAAAGAGATTTAATTATGTTTAGTCTAGCTTCTAAATTATTTCTTAAAGCTGTACAGTGTTGCCTAAACTTAAATTTTCTATCAAATATTATTCCAAGTATTCTTAATTTTTCTACAGTTTCTATATTTATATTATTAAACGATAAGTTGTGAGCTGGGCAGTGATGTTTACGACAAATGTGAAGTACTTTGCATTTTTCTATTGACAGCAAGGCACCTGAAGAGTTTCCCCAGTTCTTGATATCTTGTAGGACTTAGTGTAGATTATTGCATCGTCAGCATACATAGATACATGTAGTTTTTTATGTTGTAGTACAATCGAGTTTAGTTTATCAAATGCTATTATGAACAGAATTACTGAAAGTGGGGAACCTTGTGGGATGCCTTTAAATAGCCGATGTGGTTTTGATAGAGTGTTGTTTACTCGCACTCGGAATGACCGGTGGGCCATAAAGGCCTTTACTACACTAAAGATCCTAGGTCCAACCCTCCAGAGCATTAGTTGGTGTAGAATTGTGTGTACCCCTACGCGATCAAATGCTTTTTTTAAAGTCCCCGCATAGCAATATAGGAGTATTAAAATTGGATATAGAAGTAGGTCATTTACTGTAAAGTCTTGGTTTGGTAGTATGTAGGTGTTAATTATCGTAATTTTTGTGTTTAAATTTAATTGAAATGCATCTCCTAAAACGTTAGATGCCAGTGGCATATGTTTATGTGGAATGTGACGTTTAATTAAGAAGCCAACTCCTTGTTTGTTTGTTGTTATAGAGTGAAGATTTTTAAAATAGCCATTGTATGTCTTAGGAACTATAACATTGCTTTTATTGTGTGGAATGTGAGACTCTTGAATACATATAATATGTGTCTGGGTCCGTGTCTTTGATAAGTAAAATGAGTTGCTGATAATTATTTACATATCCATTCATATTCCATTGTAGTATTTTAAGGGTCATTGAAATAGGAAAGGGAAAAGAAGTTATATGTATGCGGAAAGAGAGACAAAAGGGAGAGACTTAACTAAGAGTCAAGATCTTCCATAGAGTCGTCTGATTCGCAGGTATTTGGATCGCTGGAAGTTGTAATTGTTGGAGAAGGCAAGTTAAAAGCCGGAGATGTGATTATTGTATTGGTTTTACTTGTGGTCGGTTGTGTTTCTTTTTTGGTGTATTCGCTTTGGTTTTTGTGAACGTCAGTTCGTTGTTGGAGTGTGGGGGAGGGGGAGTAATAGGTAGGGGGGGTATTAGGTAGCGTGGGTGTTTTTGTTTTTGGTTGCTCGTTGTTCTTTGCTATGATAAAAGTTTTTGTACTTTCTTTTGTGGTTTGTGTTTTCGTTTCGATCGTCGGGGGGGTGGAAGTGGAGGCAGTAACCTGGGAGTAACTGAGAGAGTTGATGGTGTTTTTTTGTTGTTTGTGAAGAACTCTAGCTTCGCGTATGCTGTATTTCCTTATTGTCTTTATTTTTAGTATGTCTTTCTTTTCTTGATATTTTTTGCATGTGGGTGAAGATGCTGCGTGTTCCTCTCCGCAGTTTGCGCACTGTAATCGAGAGCAATTGCTTGGCGAATGTGGGGGATGGTTGCAGTTTACGCAACTGGCCTGGTTATTACAGTTTTTGGCCGTATGACCCAATAGCTGACAGGTTTTGCAACGCATCGGATTTGGAATATATTCGCGTACTTTTACAGTGTTTCAAGAAATTGCAAGTTTGTTAGGGAGTGTGTACAAGTCGAACGTTAACAAGACAACACCTGAGGGTTTTGGTGTGCCGTCAGTCATTCGATTGAATTTGTATACCGAGGTCACGTGCTGAGATTTTAATTCTTGTAAGATTTCTTCTTCTGATACATTGTTGAGAAAGGGTGCATAAATGGTACCTTTGATGCTGTTTAGTGATTCGTGCAGTTTACGGGTAATTTTGCATATACCGGGAAGTTCGTTTGCTTTCAAGAACTTTTCGGCCACTTCTTTGTTTTTGACAATCATGAGAAGGTTTCCGTCGCGTAAGGTAGATATGGAGATAATGTCTTTGCTGATTAGTTGAATTGCTCCATGTACTGCAAAGCAGGAGTATTCTGATATGGGTTTGAGTACGTCTTTAGCTGCTAAGATGATGTATTTAGGGTTTTGTGCTGTAACTTCTGGCAGATCTGGAAACTCGATTGGTGTTTTTTGAAATTGTCTTTTCTTTTTAGTCTTTGGGCTATCACTTAGTAAGGAAAACATGTTTTCCCTACCTATGGGTGGCCCTGGGGACATGGTTTTGCTGTTTTTTCTCTTATTCGCAAATGGAAAAGATTCAGCTCACTACTTGATGGTCGAATAGAAACAGAACAAAAAATAAAGTGGGATGTAAACCAGTGATAGTTTGATCGCGACGAGCTTATCACCGATGACGTCTGTTCTCGCAGAGTTCTAGACGATGACAGTAATTTTAATATTAATTTTAATTAGACCTGAAAAATAAAAGTTATAAATAAATATCAAAGAAGCTAACATCGGATGTGCCGAAGTTTATATACCCTTGCAGTCCATGGCCATAATATTTTTACATGTTCCAAATTTTTTTTCTGTATCTCAATTCATTAATGCACAAAACCTTTCAAATATCATTTCAATTTCTTCTTCTTCTTCCCCATCCCCTTTTACACGCATGCTGCGACTCGCACGCAGACGGACAGACGGACATGGCTATATCAACTCAGCTTCTCATGCTGATCAAGAATATATATACTTTATAGGGTCGGAAACGTCTCCTTCTGTGCGTTACAAACATCTGACCAATTTTATAATACCCTCTGCAAGGGTATAAAAAGCTCAGACATTTTGTATCCAATTTACTCAAAATATTTTATTTGACAAATTGCGTCTAAGTCGATATTTAAATTTTTTAATGTTAAAGAAAATATTAGAATTCATGTATTTTTTCTGAAAATTTAAAAAAAATTAAATAAAAAATTTAATTTCATAGTTTCCTGAATTCATCCCAAAATAATAGTCATAATGAAGTAAGCAAATCATCATGCTGACTTTCGAATAAATTTTTTTACGTGCCATAGCATATGCTGTATCTAGCACTCTTACACCACTATGGATTTCATCAGATTCCCTTAAAATAAATCTGATATTTAAAAAACAGCATTCGTTGTAAACGGAGGGAAATACGGATTTACAAGACTATACTTCGGTTTGAAAAATTCCCCATCAATATTTCAAAGAATATGCTATGTTTATATCGATGATATCATAATATTCAGCAAATCTGAGGAAGAACACTTCCGTTCTTTGGCCGAGGTATTCTCTACCTTGTCAGAAGCAAATATGAAAGTACAAGTAGACAAATGTAAATTCTTCAAACATAGCATTGATTTCCTAGGCGTAGTAATATCAAGGGAAGGAGTTAAAACTTACCCAGAAAAAGTGCAGGCTATTAAAAACTTCCCACACCAAAGAACCTGAAACCACTGAGATCCTTCTTGAGTCTAGCCAGCTATTATAGGCGATTCATTAAAGATTTTGCTAAATTAGCAAGACCCCTTACAGCTTTATTGCGTGGAGAACATGGCAGAACTAAACAGAATGTTTTCAACAAAATCCAAGTTCGTTTTGGCAAAGAAGAATATGACTCTTTTGAAAAAGTGAAAAATTCATTAGTTTCACAAGACCTAGAATTAGCATACCCCGTCTTCAATCAAGAATTTCATCTGACCACAGATGCCTAGAACCAAACGGAAGACCGATCACATTTATATCTAGAGCGTTATCTAAAACAGAAAAAAAATTTTGCTACAAAAGAGAGGGAAATGCTAGCCATAGTATGGTCCTTGGAAAAATTGAGGATGTACCTTTAAATGTGACTATCTATACTGATCACTAACCGCTTACCTATGCACTCAGTCCGAGAAACAGCAACGCAAAGTTAAAAAAGTGGAAAAGTTACCTGGAGGAGTACAACTACGAGTTGAAGTATAAACCGGGTAGCTCAAATGTAGTAGCAGACGCACTTTCTAGAAATCCTACTATCATAAGTGCTAGCAGTACGTCAGCAGCCACAGTGCATAGTGACGAAAGCTCAGGTCACGAACTTATTCCAACAATGGACATTCCCATTAACGTCTTAAAAAACTAATTAATAATTCTCACTGGCGATAATGAAACCATGACATTCAAACTACCGTTCCCTACATATCATAGACATACAGTAGTGAGGAGAAATTATTCCGAGAGTTATCTTGTAACAATTTTAAAAGCAAAAATGGATCCTAGCATGGTAAATGGTATCTTCTCCTCTGAAAGTATCATGGGAAAAATCCAATCGATATTCCCGGAACATTTTAGGAATTATAAAGCAAGATTCACGCAGGTTCCAACTCCCGACGTCCATGACAATAGCCAGGAACAAGACATCATAGCTAAAGAACACGTCAGAGCCCATAGAAATGCATTGGAGAATAAAAAACAGATTTTATCGACATTTTTTTTCCTTTTTTTTTTTCTTTTGAATAACCAGCTAGGTATAAATGTCCATACAACCCCACCACCTCGTCTAGCAATGGTCAAGTAGAAAGATTTCATTCTATATTAAACAGATGAAAAATTAAAGAAATAGAAATGTCAAAATACAAATGAAGCTTATTAAGAGAAGAAATTACTAATGTCATTTATGCAATAGATATAAACCGGGCTAAGGCCAACACCATAAACTCTTTAATTCTATCACCAGCAGAAATAAATATTATTGAATCAATTGCCGAAGAAAGTCTAACGTTTGAGCCCTTCTTTATATTGTTAGTATTCCTAGGGTAATAAAAGAACAATGTAAAAAAATTATTGCACTACTTACCTATAAAAAACGAAAAAACAATAGAAAAAATAGATTATGGACATGTACTAAAATTTAATATACAATACTTCGGGTAATAATAAGAACAAATGTAAAAATCAGAATAATAAGATACTATGTAAACTGGAAGATTTAATTGACTTAAAGAATAGCAAATGTATAGGAGCGTATTTCCACAGAAAGAAACCAAATTGCCAAACTACGAATAATCAGCACGTTAAAACTCATTCAAAAGTGGCCCCGGCAAGCTTTTGCTAAACCAATTTAAGGGAACCATCAACATTGACGGAGAAAATCTTACATTGGATGGAACCTTCGTGATCCAGTCGCAAAATGCAACCATCAATATAGACGATTCGTGGTACATCATGAAGACCAAACGGGAAGTGGAAGCCCAGCCGCCACTATTACAACTACATTTGAACAATACAGATAATTTGGAAAAAATTCAAACTAATAACGTAAACATTTCATCATCCTACTGAATCATTTTAGCACTTCTGAGTATTACAGCAATAACCTACTGGGTCGTCAACAAGCGATGCATCCACAGACCAGCATAGAGCAATCCACCAATGGTCATGCCGATCACACCCGTACAGTATGTGGTAGCGACCGAGAACGCTCGCATTTAAGAGGGGAGGAGTTTAGACCAGCCATTCTATAAACTTATAAATATTTTATCACCGCGCCCACACTCATCTTACAATAGTCAAGACTCGTCATAATGGGCATCGGCACAAACAATAACTACCAGACTAAACATTGCTAAGGGAATAATGTCGAGTTCAGTACATCAGACAGCAAGTCGCCCAATTCTACAATTCGGCAATAAACAGATCAAGTTCGGTACACCAGACTTCAAGTCGCCTAAATCAATTCAGCGATAAACTGATCCGACGCCAACGTTGGACTTTTGAACTCAGCAGACGTCGCTGTCACCAATACCAGAGACTTCATCCAAACATAATCGATCTACCCAAAGTCAGTCTTCAACCTGAGGTCAAGTTGTAACTTCGTTGGAGATCCGCGATCCTTGTTCATAGTAGTTGCCTTAAAGTCTTCCAGTAAAATAAAAGATTTGTGAACGTAAAACTAATAAAGGTTTCTTTTATAAGTTAGGACAAAGCATGTCTTCACTCTTTTCATGATATTTATTGAATGTTTCTTAATTCTCTAACTATGGTTAAGTACGGCTAAGACCGCGTAGCTGCACTGCCAGTGACGCCGGCAGAGGAGCGGTCTGCCTTTGTATAAATGTATAAATGCATAAATGTTTACGTAAGAATATGTACGGTAGAGTGAGGATGTAACAGCGTGGTCGCGCACTCATGGTATGTTATGTTACTTAAGAGGCACGGCACTTGAATGTTGTATACATAAATATTGTAACAAAGTGATACAATATGTTTATAACATTATTAATGTGTTTCACTGAGTACAGTGATCACTTGATATCACAGAACATGCTACACCAGAACAAATTTTCATGTTTATTTTACAATTGTAGCATCTAGAATTAATTTTTATACCATACACCCATAGCGTGAAATGGTATATTCAATTCGCCAAAATGTATGTAACAAAAGGAACCTTTCCGACCCCATAAAGTATATATATTCTTGATCAGCATCAAAAATAAATAAAACCGCAAAATAAATAAAACAGATTTTCTCAAACACTATAGCAACTAGAGACACAAATTTTGGTATGTATATTTGCTTTAAATGCGCACATTTTTATGTATAAGGATTTTGCCACGCCCCTTTCCGCCCCCGTAATTTGAAAAAAACAATCAAATTTATCGCACTTAAATTTGATACAAATATCCAGCAAAAGACTAAATTTAATCAAAATCAGACTAAAAATAGCCCAGTTATGCATATAAACGTTTTTCCACATGCCCGGAGTTGGCCGTAGGCTGGTGGGGGCGTTTCAATTTCTTCATCTTCTTCTCCATCCCCTTTTACACGCATGCCGCGATTCGCACGCATTTACATATAGTTTATGTAGCGTTGCGTCTGTATACTGTATATATATATATATATATTCAAAAACGAATGAAAAAACGGTTTCAATTTGGAATTATCAAAGAAGCTAACTTCGGCTGTGACGAAGTCCTTGCAGTCCTTGGTCGTAGGATTTTTTAATGTTCCAAACTCTTTTTCTCTAACTCTAGCCATGTCCGTCTGTTCTTCTGTGCGTATGCGATTTACTCTGCCATCTTAAAAGCTATCGGGCTGAAATTTTTTTCAGTGCCTTTTATTACCTGCTGCTTACGACTTATTAATATTACAATATCACTTCCCTATGTTTCTTATATTTCCCACGAAGAGCTTTGTCAGTATAGCAATTGCTAAAACCATTTTTATACCCTTGCAAAAATTGTATATTTTAATTTTGGCCAGAAGAGTGCATCGCATAGAAGGAAACATCTTCGATCATATAAAGTATACATATTCTTGATCAGCACGTCGAGACGAGCTGATATAGCCATGTTCGTCTGTTCGTCGCTCTGGATCACGACGGAACGACAAAGTAAGGAACTGTGACTTTTCCCCATAACTTTGTTGTTTTCTGAGCTGTTTCATAAAATATTTGTGAGTTTTCTATATCTCTAAATGACTGTGCCAAATTTTATGGAAATTGAATGACTGTATCATATAGCTACCATAGAAACGCTTGGTTGAAAACAATGACTTTTATTAATAACTTCGTTACTTTTAAGGCGATCGTAATGAAAGTTAATATCTGTCATTTTAATATACCGGTAATATTTGTGCAACATTTGTTCCTAATATTGTCTATCTATCAAATCTTTCAAACATTCGATAAAATAGCGCCCGATTAATTGTATTTTGTATTTTTTGCGGCCACAAATGTTGTTTAATCATATTCAGTTTTGGCCGGATTTTCTGATGTATCTCATGATGGAATTCTTTGATTTGCACTAGAGCATACATATTAGAAGCAAGAAGAAAGCAATACGAATGTCTTCTTGCTAAAGAAATTGTGCGATTTGCTGCGATCTAAGTTGTGCAACGTACTGGCGTCTCAAGGCCAGACAGAATATGACATGCTCCACCAATCTCATTGAGCCAGCGACGTAAACTAGCGTTGGTAAACTATCCACTTCCAAATTGCAATTGGCGAAGTGGGCGAATACCATTTGTTAGTAGCTTGTCGATTCCTTTGGAAAAACTGTGTTTGTAAATGAAGAGCTAAAACTAGTGCATTAGCTTCATCGATGAGAAGGTCAGGCTATCTGCAATAATAAAGAGGAATGAGTAGTCGAATGCACTACGCACGCAAGCATGGATTCAGTGATTCAAGTTTACTGCAGAATTCCGCCATGCATTGAGCTGTCTATACAACAAGCAGCCCAAGAAGCTGCAGCTGTAACCATGAGTCAAAGATTTGTAGTTAATATTTTTATAGATATTGAAAAATCCAATGCTTGCAAAACAGTCGCAGCTGGTTAGCAGTCTGGTTATGGGTAAGGACGACGGTAGTCATCGGCATTGGTGACACAGAGCCAGCATTTTTTCGTTGGGTCTTTCGAGCATGGCGTTAAGCCACAGAACGTTAACTCGAGGATGAAATATCGTCAGCATTGGCTCCGGTTTCAGATTCTCAGATTTGGAGACATCATCGAAGGACACCCAAGAATTGATAACGGGATCGCCACAAGCAATAATTCAATAATTTTTAATGGCGGACATCTTAGCATTACCAACAAATAAAAATTTATAAAAGAAAGACAATTACAACAAGTGCGATTAAAGCGGAAAAGGTGATCAAATATAATGGACTACATCGACAATAAAACCCTCTTTAACTAATTAAAATCGTTATATCAGCAGCAAACAAAAATCAACTAAACTATCAAAATGACATGATTGACGAACAATTCATTAAGTCTGTACCAACTCTCCAAGAAGCATTGGAGGTGTGCCCCACGAAACCGCTCACTTTCAATAGCTGAGTACGGGAAAGGCTTGAAAGAACACATGGGGAGCAGTAGGCGGATAAAACTATTACCGCAACGAAAACTAATTCCTATGTCCTTACATAGCTCGACAAAGCTACAAAGAAAACAAAAGAAGCATGTACTAAGCCAGTATACATACCAAATTTGATGCCTCTAGCTGGTATATACCAAACGACAACTGTACATACCACACAAGTATACATATCAAATTTAGAGGCTGTAGATCTTATAGTCTCGAAGATCTAAGTGTTCAGACGCACGGACCGATATCTGGATCGCGATATATCGATATATATATATATACACTTTATGAAATCGGAAAACTTTCCTTCTGAATGTGCAACAAAGATTTCTATGCATTAGAAATGGGCTGCAAAAAAAAAAAAAAAACAGTTGCAAAGAAGAATTCCTATATATATTGAATTTTAAGTAGAATTATGACTGACCATAAAGAAAGGTGCTATAAAAAATGCAGTTCTTTTATAAAAGATTGAAGAAAATAAGCACCAGAAGAGACATTAAAATAGATGTATCCAAAAAAGAAACAAAAGAAACACTCGAAGACAAGCAGTAGTAGAATTCATCAGACTAGTCACATATCTACGGCTGATGTGAGAGTGGCCGCGATAAGTGATGCGATTATATTGAGCGACAATGTGCGAGAAAGCTCTGCATGCAAATTTAAGCGATTACAGCTTAATATGTACATGTCAGAGTGCAAGCAAAGCGAGAACAGGGCTAAAGCGAAAAGTAGAGAGTTAATATATCTGTTGTTATACAAGTGTTTTTGTTGCGTGCTGAATTGTAACTGTTGGTTTTTAAGTGAAATATGTTTTTGCGCAATTCAAGCTTAAATAACAATTTGTTTCAAAACGCTTTATTATACCATACACCCATAGGGTGAAATGGTATATTACAGTCGCCAAAATGT
Source organism: Drosophila insularis (assembly GCA_018903935.1). Lineage (NCBI taxonomy): Eukaryota > Metazoa > Arthropoda > Insecta > Diptera > Drosophilidae > Drosophila > Drosophila insularis. Next base: position 156,856 of record JAEIFP010001655.1, on the reverse strand, counting down.
ATGTAACAGGCAGAAGGATGCTTTTCCGACCCCATAAAGTATATATATTCTTGATCAGCATCAACAGCCGAGACGATCTAGCCATGTCCGTCTGTCCGTCCGTCCGTCTGTCCGTCCGTCCGTCCGTCCGTCTGTCCGTCCGTCCGTCCGTCCGTCTGTATGAACACCTAGATCTATAAGAGCTAGAGCCACCAAATTTGGTATGTAGACTCGTGTCATATGTACGCTTATCGAGTTTGTTTCAAATGTTTGCCACGCCCCCTACCGCCCCCGCAAATGATATAAAACCGATTTTCTTAAACACCATAGCAACTAGAGACACAAAATTTGGTATGTATATTTGCTAAGTAAACGCGCACATTTTGTATTTATAAAAATTTTGCCACGCCCCCTACCGCCCCCGCAAATCAAATAAAACCGATTTTCTCAAAACCTATTTTAGCTAGAGACACCATAGTTGGTATGAATATTTGCTTAGTAATTGCGCACATTTTTGATGTGTAAAGATTTTGCCACGCCCCCCTCCGCCCCCGTAATTTAAAAAAACTCGATTATCTCCCGTAATTTTCTACCTTGTGCAATCAAATTTAGCTCACTTAAATTTGATACTAATGTTCAGCAAAATATCAAATTTGATCAAAATCGGACTAAAAATAGCCAAGTTATGCATATAAACGTTTTTTCATATGGCCGGAAGTGGCCGGAAGTTTTATGTATTTGCTCTCTAACTGATCTCTATTGAGAAGGAGAAATAAAAATTATTCGAAAGAAAAGTCAATGACCTTTGTTTTTTGAGAGCTTTCTACCAGAATGCCAATACAGAAGGTCGTTCTTTCCCATTTTGTAGACGGAAATGATTCAGAAGACAAATTAAAAATATCAATAAAATTCAAAATATTTGTTACGAAAAAAATATAAATTAATGTTTACAAAGTTACTCGAAAGTTATAATAGGTTTTTCGCACGGCGTTATGGGATTAACAATAAAATTTGTCCAACACTTTTCCAGTTTTGAATAAATTTTTGTGAAAATATAATCGAATGTATTGAACGACATTCCGAGTATAATTAAAAAATTTGTCAGGACACTGCCTTAAATTTGGATACAAACTATTAAATTCTCATTTTAAACGGTTTTTATTCAGTGGATGGATCTTATTGGTTTTTCATTACAACATTCTTCGTCTGAATCCATGATGACAATAATTGCGACTGAGACTAAAATTAGAAGACTCGCAATGTTTCTCGCTTTACAGAGACCTTCCAGTCTGACATGTCGCCGCTTTGCAGATCGCTGCGATAATTATCGCTTATAGCATCGCATCGCCTAACGCGGCCACTCTGACATCAGCCTAATACCACAGTTTGATGGCAAGTCAGAAAATCCGCAAAGTTTTCTAGATTCTTTGCATCTTGAAATAATCATGAAATAATAAGTCAATTGACAAAAGCGGTAAAATGAGAATCATTAGTAATATCTGCCAAGCTTTTTAATCTGCAACAAAAGAACAAAACAGCTAACCAATAAAATCGCAGGTGTATTCACAGAACTACTATGGCTGTGAAAGCAATGGCACAGAACTGAATGATGCCGCGTCAAAAATCGTAAACAGTTGCAAAGAGATAACAGGGCAAAGTAACAATGCCCTGTTTTATCGGCGAGGGCTAATTACAACAATAGAGGAGCCCGAGATTATAATCGTGGAAGAGGATACAACCATGGTAACAACAACTGAGGCAACAAAAATACTACCCATACTTACTACAATAACAGAGGAGGCAGAAATCAAACCCAAAATACAGGATGAGGACGAAGTTACCAATCCAAAGACATGACAACAACTATGAGAAACTCTCAGAATCCTTTAAGCAATTACTTAAACTTTAGTAAAATCATTTTTGTCACCTGTACAATTTACCCAAATAAAAATAAACTTAATTTTTGTTACACACTGACTTTTCAAAATAAATTAAGATAATTACGATATTCAAAACAATGAAATAAAAACATTCAAGGCATAGGCCAGGGGGTAATTAAATCCCGAGGCATTACTATAATAGAACTCCAGACGACTAACTTCCGCACGAATTTTTATACATATAGTAGATTGCATTTCACAATGCCGTGTAATAGAATTGTTGTAACTAAAATCTCGCGTTCTTGCATACAAATTGTTCTTGCATACTCTATCGCTCTTTCCAATTTATGCTTGATTGCGCTCTAGTCTTTTGCCTACTCGCGACTCAGTGATACGTGCTTTTGTTTTTGTGTTTATATTAAGAGTAATTCTGGTAATTTTTTCTTTTCAGTTGTGATTGCTTTATCTGCGATTTGACTCGTATGAGAGAAAACTTATCAGTGTATTCTCTGATTTAAAAGTAATTGCATAGTGTCCACTAATGCAGTTGACTCCCATGATTTTATTTTTTCTTATTTGTGTGACAATGCAGTTCACGTTAAGTATGCAAGTTGCACAGGAAAAATCAGGGATTCTATTGCTAAAGATGGTGGCTCGAAGTATGGATGTGGTGGCTGCAATGAGATCGTGGTGAGATGTGGACATTTTTGAGGCGAACTATCTTTAGCTTAGAGACTTTGAGGGTTGGTTTTAATAAACTGCAAACGGATGTTACTGCGGTAGAGGCTCAGTTCAAAAGCTTATGGTTTATGTACCATTTGTAGTGGTCCGATTTGTCAGGGCAGTTATCTATTTCTATGGAATATTGCTGAAAGTTCCAATGCCTCATTTAGTTTAAGCTAAATTTCTTAAGATCAAATAAGATTTTCATCCTAAATTTTTTTGTAAACGAAACCTTTATGTATTGCATATAAATATGTAATTTTAGAAAATGTATCGATTAGCACCCCCTACCAAAAAAAAGTCTTAATAATAAATAAAGAAAACGCATAAAAAATTTAAATTTTATTATAATTGTAAGGATTAATTTTTGTTTATTATGATTTATATATTTATTTATATATTTATTTATATATTTATTTATATATTTGTTTAATGTAAGAGCTTATATTCGGACAAAAGTTAACGTCTTGAACATTGCAGGGAAAAAGTGAAATTTTCTTGTTTTCGGGACATTTCATCCAAAAAATTAGTTTTCTGACAAAATCTTTTACACACTTTGACACCGATACATAAAATACTGAAGAAATATACTGTTAAGAAAAAAATCGAAGGCCGATTCGCTTGCCATCAACAACTTACACCATTCCTGCGACATTAGCAACTGCTTTATCATCTGAACTGATTCAATTTTCGTATGCGGAGATTGAATTTGTCGGTGATAAAGTAAATTTTAAATCCTTTAATGCTATTTTCATTTGTTCCTATAGTCCACCATTGTCAGGCATTGTGGTCTTTAAATCATTAAGAGGCAATTAGTCTCCTTTTCAGTTTCCAGTCAAGCCATGATTATAGGTTTATTCAATTTTAATTTACGTGGTTCAGCACTTTCACGGATGAATCTACCATGTTGCTGATCTCTATGTCACATGAATTTATTGATGGCCTTCAAAGCTTATCTTTATCTCAAGTCAATCGTTTCTGAAATTCTAATGAAAGATCTTTAGATCTTACGTTTGTATAGGATTCCTCCACTTGTGATGTTTTTACGAACCTTTTGTTCTTCCTGAAGACAAATTTTTAACCTCTCTATAACCATTACTTGTTTTACTGGGGTACCTCTAACTTGATGCTTTAATAAACTGACTTTACAAGCCTTAATGAAAACATTAGTAATACCATTGGTCTCAGCTGTTCGATTCTTTTATAATACTCTTAATTCACTCTTTGGTATTTGTGTTCCTCTTGGTAGACAGGACGGTTTAAGAGATCTTCCTGGTTCTCTCGAGACTTTTCCAATTTAAGAAATGTGAAGAATCGATTTTATAAGAAGTTTAAAAAAACACGTCGTTCGTCAGATTATGCTTTGCGTTCAGTAGTCCGACTTTTTTTTAAACAACTTATTTTAAACGGAATATCGAGCAAGTTCGTATCCTTATGAGTTAAAAAAGTCTTTTTGTTTTTTAATCCAGTGATTGATGAAAGTTGAAAACTGTGTACTTTCCGGCCCAGATGGTCTATCTGGATGTTTACACAGTTTGTGTGCACATGCTTTAAAACTTTAAAATGTTAAAATTGTTTTTATTGTCAGTCGCACCTTTGTCTTTCCCATTTATTTGGAAGCCGCTATCAATAGGGGTATGTCGATATTGTTCGCTCTTTTGAAAGCTTTTGAGAGATTCATAACTTTGCAATTGCAACCTTTTCGCAGCTCTATTATTTCGCCATCCCAATATGGGTTTGTGAAACGTAGATCAACAACCGTTAACCTCTTAGTACTTACCTCTTTTCAAAGGTTTCAAAAATGTCAAACAAACTGATGTCTTATACACTGACTTCAGCATCGCTTTTTCTTTTATTAATCATACCCTATGACCTTCCAAACTGAACGACATCGGGTTTTCACATATCTTCCTTTCTTGAGTTCGAGAGAATTTTACTAATAGAATACAAAAGTTACCTTTAAAGACTTCTTATTCTGATTCTATTTTTGTGACATCGGGTGTACCCCATCTTGGCCCTCTACTTTTTACTCTACTTAATAGCAGTCTCCCATCAGTCATTATACAGTCGCATGTGCTTATGTATGCTGACCATTTCAAACTTTGTCTCAACTGTAGAGAAATGGATTCATATAGTCGGCTACAAGCTGTCTTAAGGGTTTCAAATCCTGGTGCCAGTTTAGTCAATTAAATCTTAACACTACCAAATGTAAGGTAATGACTTTTCATCGTAACTCTCCTCAACTGGTCACTTATTTTCTATACAATAGTCCTTTAAAACGTCTAAATAATATTAATGATTAAGGCGAACTCAAGGACCATAAATTAACTTTTAGCACACATATTTCCACTACGCTTGCATGTCATGAGTGTTCTCAATTTCATTAAAAGATGGTCAAAAGAAAAATTAAAGTTCTTTTTAATAAATTATTGGCTCAGGTTGAGTTGTCGGTACCATGTAGAAGAAGTAGATATCCTATTATACCTCTAACCCTTAATCGCTGTTTTACTAAGTATGCTTTGCATAACCTTAATATTATCATTTGTTTGTCTGTTTTTTCACATGAATATTTGTCCATGGGATTCGTTGCTTTCGTTATATGCACCCTTCGGTCGGGTGTTTTGGGAGGCGGCAGCTAGCTAGTAGCAGCCTTTCTCTTGGTGCCCATAGTAGAAAGATGACTAGGTTTCAGGTTAAGAACCCACAGGCATTGCTTTATATGGACGATTTAATGATGACAGGATGATCCGAATAGCATATTGTAAGAAGACGCGAGAGTATTTGTGAATTAATTTTAAATTTAATTGACTGACCTTTCGATATTGTACAAAGGTGGACTTAAGCTAAAACCGCCAAAACCAGCGAGAGCAACAGCACTGGTTGGATTATGTATAAATAATTTTTTCAGTGAAGATATGTCTCTGTCTACTTATTATTTTGTATAAATACATATGTATGTGTATATGTATTACTAATTTTGTGTTTTTTGTTTTTATACCCTTGCAGGGGGTATTATAAAATTGGTCAGATGTTTGTAACGCACAGAAGGAGACGTTTCCGACCCTATAAAGTATATATATTCTTGATCAGCATGAGAAGCTGAGTTAATATAGCCATGTCCGTCCGTCTGTGCGTATGCGTTTTACTCAGCCATCTTAAGAGCTATCGGGATGAAATTTTTTTTGGGGGCTTTTTATTAGCTGGGAAAAATAAAGTATGAAAATTGGGAGAATCGGACCACTATATCATATAGCTCTGGAGGAAACATTTTTGCAAAAATTGCAAAAATTGGAGTATCGCCATGAAATTTACCAATATGATAGTATTATATATAAAATCTCAGATCCCAAAATTTGAATCTGATCGGATATATAGAACACAAGTTACAGCCGATATAAATTGGTTCGGCTAGCTGCCTACTACGTCATCATCAAATCAACAGAGCACACGCATGCACACATACAGACGCAACGCTACATAAACTATGTAAATGTGTATGCGTGCGAGTCGCGTCATGCGTGTAAAAGGGGATGGGGAAGAAGAAGAAGAAATTGAAATGATATTTGAAAGGTTCTGTGCATTAATGAATTGAGATACAGAAAAAGAGTTTGGAACATGAAAAAATATTATGGCCATGGACTGCAAGGGTATAAAAACTTCGGCACAGCCGATGTTAGCTTCTTTGATATTTTTTCTTTAATTTTTTTTTTGTGTGGTTAATCAGACCGTTTCATAATGCATTTCCGTTCCTAATCATTCTAGCTGATCGGACGTATTTCGCGTATCGTGGCAGTACATTACCCGCAAAATGATCCCAAAGAAAATCATTCACTTTACCGAAAATAGAATGCAAAAAGAATGCAATCCACAAAGGGACAACGCCTAAATCCACGATAACCACCTTATTAGACCATGATGACAGCTCCTTTGAGATTGGAGAATGTCAACACAATCTAACTAAGAAGCCTGACAATTCTTCCAGTTAACTCTCCTCCTCAATCTAATACTCCAAGGTCAACAAGAATTCCTCCAATTTCAATTTCCAATGTTAGGGACATGGTCTTCTTCAAGGGTGGGCACGAAAATTTAACTTGGGAGCCAGAGCATCAGCAGCAGAGGCTGGGCAGAGAAAAAGGTCATTTTTTGGTCTCGACGCACACAAAAATTTGTGTGTCTCGAGTTTTATGACGGGTCATAAACGACCTTTTTTGGGTCGAGCGAGCGATCGCCGTCGAACTTGTAGACAGAGGGACGGCCAACTCGAGACACACAAATTTTTGTGTGCGTCGAGACCAAAAAATTACCTTTTTCTCTGCCCAGCCTCTGCCGGTAAAGAGCCACGGGAGCCAAAAGAGCCACTACGTGCCCATTCTTGGTCTACTTAATTAAGGAAGCGATCAACAGTGATGACTTTACCTACAAGTAAAACCGAGGTAGTAAAATACGTGTCATGACATCAAGAGTGTTGGACTTTAAGAACTTGGTATCTGTGGTTGAGACGGATAAGCATACTTTTCAATTAAGGCAAAAGACAGAGCACACAGGGCTGTCACTCACAGCAAAAACACAAGGCCAATATTCTTTATCGACTTGGAACTATCGATGAACTACAAGAAAACATTGAATGTCAAACGCTTTTACAATTCTATTATAACCGACTTGCCGCAGGGAAAAACAATATTCCCCAATGCCATGAATGCTCAGAATTTAACCACACAATAAAAAATCTATCCAGCATACCCAACCTTCAATGACAGCAGGTATCCCTACAGTCATCGACAAGAGTCGGGTGCCTCGAACGTTGCATACCTTGACATTAATGATGAAAATAATCTTAGCATTACTTAGGTCTTAAGATTATAATCTGGAATGCTAACAGTCTATGCAAAAGTAAACCAGAGTTTCACTTGCACCTCAAGAGGAACAATGTTGACATTATATTAATATTTGAAAACCACTACAGTCAACACACAGATATTCCTGCAAAGCCTGAGCAGCCTGGTGCCAAGCCTACCTACCCACTTAACCTGAGCATCCCTCTCGTCTGGCGAATCAACAGCCAATGGATTCAATGGGGAGCCCAAATGTCCAGAACCCCGCAATCACCAGAACTATAAATGGTAACTGCGTTTACCCGAAAGCCGACATCAGAAAAAAAAACCAAAAAAAAAAAAAAATTCCAACATAAACTCTATTCAACAAATGCTTGACGAGATGACTAAACCTGCCTCAACAGTAGAGACAAGATCGACGATAATGTGGTGACGCCCAGAAACACAGAAGGTCATGTTTGCCTAGTCTGACGAGGCCACCAACACCCTATAAAAAAAGGGAGGCCTGAGATGTGTATGGCAGAATGTCCGCAATCCATTGGACAAAATCGCCCATAATCCTGCTACCAACGAACTGAAAGCACTGTACTTCGAACTCCGCAACGAAGCTACTTGCAAGACCTTTAACCCAATCACAATCTCTGGCAAGCTACCAAATTTCTCGAGAGTATCACTATCGGCCGCCTTCTGAGGATCAAAATGCAAATGCAGGGCCTTTTTTGGTGAAGCCCCGTTCCATTAGCCGAGTCACGCCTGAGGAGTTCAGATCGGAAGCTAGGATTTTGACCGGGTTTGTCATGATGGACTTCTACACAAATTGAAATAACAGTTACCTGCTCCAGACTACATGGTCTTAACCGATACCTATACCTCACCGATAAGAGCTTCTACGTCAGGTGTGAAAGTTCGATGTCCTGGTTTGAGCAAATAAAAGCAGGCATTATGAAGGTAGCGTCTTGGACCCCATTCTTTATACCTTATACACCGCCGACCAGCATGTGTGCGCATATCTGAAAAATAACCTCAAAGTGTGAAACATCAACTCGCTATAATAAGAAAAGTCGAGCTAATTTTGAAAAGCACGAGTAGAGGTTTGCTCCTCAAACGCTGTACTGCACTGGTCAGCTGTGGTTGGATTTTTGGTGCTGCAGTGATATATATACGAAAACATCTCCTTATCTAGGTTACAAATATTTGCCCAATTTTATAATAGCCTCTGGAAGAGTATAAAACAAAGTTTATTAAAAAATGAATATCGTAATACAAGTTGTTTAGTTATGTGATGATACTACATTAAAATAATTAAAGGTTTGCTGCAATTAAATGTTTAATTTTGCATTTTAGCAAATCACCAGAAATTTTGATCAGGCATAAATCCGCTGGCAACATAATGGTTAAAACGTAGTCCAGTTCAAAAAGTGTATTCAAAATTATTATTATTATTATTATAAAAGTATAGGATATAGTTATAAACTATTAACCTAACTATATTTTACAAGCACTGGCAACTAAGGCCTTTTTAATGCCACTTAACCGCACTATACAAGCATCGCTGCAAGCTCGTATATCAAAACGCCGGCACAAAGCAAAGTACAAGAATTTGCTGTGATAAATACATACATATGTTTGAATTCTGAAGAGTCAAGTGGATGGTGGGTTAAAATTATTAAATGTTTTTCTTTGAATTTATCCGTTTGCCAGTGATAATTTTTGTCACTGTTTTTTTTTTCCGTCTCGGATTAAAAAATTATCCAAAATTTTTGTTACTTTCCAAGTCAATTATTTAAAATTCATTTAGTTCTCTTTCCAACTGTTCCGCCTTCCAGGTTTTAATTTTCTGTACCCACGTTACAAACCACTGTTTGGCATTGCTTTATCGTTTCATTTTCAAATGTTTGTTGGTAATAAATATATAGTCTGTGAAGTAATAATTATGGTAAAATTTGAAAGAGTTCCAATACGTTCAAAGGTCTTGTGAATTACTACAAGTCGTTCCAAATTGGTATTGTGGAAGCAAGTAAAAATTATATTTCAGTATATTCAAACTAGAGTCCCTAAATAGGAAAAATCTATGATCGCTTTTGCCAAACTTGCAATCCTGGCATTCTGATCAAGATCAAAGTCATGTGATTAGTCAACTGATACCTGTAACAAAATTTTCGGGAAATATTTATTCACTTTAAGCGCTTGGCAAATTCACACAAAAGAAAAATATGATTTGTCTAGATTTCGACCTTATTGAAGTTAATCAAAACTGGGTTTCAGTCGGCTTCAGGTCAATAAATCTTACTAGTTTATTTGTAATATTTTAAATCATAGGCAGCACAAACGTGAGCAGGTTGTCTGTATAGCTATTTCAAGAACCACCAAGTTCTATCATCAGCAGACTTTGCTAAAGAATCCACAGTTGTAATGGCCATACCATATCTTCAACGATAAAAGTAGTTGGGAATTCAAACGACATGAAGCGAGAAAAGAACGGCAAAGCATGCAACTGCAGATTCCATCTTGTTTATGTGTATACTCTTGGGCGCCATCAGAATTAGTGTAAAGGGCTTCGCCTTAACCAACTAATCGTCGCGCCCAAATTTTTTTGTTAGCCAAAACTCAATTTTGATTAACTTCAATACAGGTCGAAATCTACACAAATATAACAAATATTTTTAATTTCAGTCTTTATCTTCTATATATTGTGTTTATATAACTAGCCTTCGAGTGTAATTCGCTACACATAAATAAAATTTGTAAATGAAACAATTAGACAAAATTTCGACGATGGACGACCTTTAAAAAAAAATGTATTAAATGAAGTCCATTATTTTTCTTTAGGCATCTCGACTAGTGGATCATATCTATTCGACTATTAATCTCTAATTTGTGCGTGATTAATTCATTATTTAAGTAGAGAATTCTCGGTAAGAAAAAGATTATGAAGTAAATGCTGTACAAAGCAACGCAGTTGAACAAAAGTGTAGTGTTGTACCTGTATTGCTACTGCCTTCAATCGCAGAATCGATGAGTCAAAATAGATTTAAAAAATTAAGTAATTTTTTCACCTACCTGACAAATTTAAACAACCAACAAAGGGATCAAATAGTTACAGCAAGCTATACGCTACTTTAAAAAATTCTTATATGCAATAATTTAGAACAAAATTAGTTAAAATGAAAACATTGACGATAAATGGTTTCATATATTTTACTTGGCGTTACAATGCCATTTAAAAAAAATTTGTAATTACAAATAAAATAGCTTTGACTGCAGGACAGTATACCTTGAAACCAATTCTTCCCAAATAGCAGCATTAGCGGCGATTTAACATGTTTTCAAGGGCTGGTTTTTGCCAAAACATACAAAACAAAAATGACCTCGCTAAGGAAGTTTAACGATCCTATAACTTCAAAGCAGAAACCACTATAAATATGCTTGCTTGCCGCTTGCATGACAATAAAAGTGTCCAATCGTTGTGGTATATGCGTATAGATTTTTAGTGTATGAATATCGCCGTAGTGAATACTTGGCTTTTATACCGTCAGGAATTAAATTGCACAAAAAGTAAGGATGGATATTTAATTGGATATTGCTAATGACTACTTCAATTTACTGAGCAAGTTCGATCCCGAAAGATGGGTCGCCTGGCATATATTTTACTTGAGATTGAGATAATTCCTCCTCAGCAACATTTAAAAAAATTTATTTTCCGCAATTTCCGCAAAACATAAATAAGGCCAAATCGATCTCTGGCGTTAATGGGTCTCCTCGGTCGATGTGTTCCAAATGCGACGTTATCTTTGCTCAAATTTGAACAATAATTGTTTTGTGTCTTATTATACACGAGTACTTATATGTAAAAAATAACAAAAAAAAACATGCCATTCAGTAATTGACTATCGTCCAATCAAAAACAAAAACTATTGGATTCCAGCAACTGAAACTGGGTCGAGCTAGTACATTGCCTTACGCTACACCAGCTTTGATTTCGAAGTCAGCTGAGACGGAGCCAGTATTGCAAAGGTAAGATTTCATAAGTTCGTGGGTGTATTGTGAGAGTTTTTGCCGGATTTTGAAATCGAAAGCCTGGACAACATCGAGAAAGACAGCCGCACAGTATTCTTTTAGTTCGAATGCTGTTCGTATTTCGGTTGTTATGCGATTAACTTTTTCAATTGTCCCATGTTTTTCGCGGAAGCCGAACTGGTGTGAAGGGATTGTGTTCTCCGATGCCAGAAATGAATTTCTTCGACATGGCAGCAAACTAATTGGCCTATAGGATGATGGCTGGGTTTTGTCGTTTCCCACTTTAGAAATTATGATGATAGTGCCCCTTTTCCACCCTCTATGAAAGTAGCCAATTCTTATTATAGCGTTGAACAGTTTGCAGATGTATTGTATGGCGATGATAGGGAGTTCTAGTATAATTTTCGGTGTGATTAGGTCATGGCCAGGGGCTTTTTTCGGCTTCAAATGGTTTTTAATAACTGCAGTGATCTCGTCCGATTGGAGTTCCGAGTACTCACTATCCGTTAATGTGCTCGAAGGGGGAAGTACAAACGAGTTTGAAGTTGGAATTGGCTGGAAAACCATTTTAAGATGTGTGGCAAACACGGTTGCCCTCTCTTCGTCACTGCGGGCTCGTTTACCGGTTGGACTCCTTATCGGCGAAACTGACTCTGTAGGAGCGCTTAAAGTTGGGTGGGCTTTCCACAGAGGATGTTTAGTGCTGGTTGGACTGAGCTTTTCTATGTATTTTTATTGAGCCCAACTTTCCTCTTGTCTTAACACCTTAGAGACGTTGCGATTGGCATGCCTAAGGCGAAGTTTTGCTGCTGGTGAGCGAGTAATCTGCCATTCTCTTCTCGGACGTCGTTTTTCCGTTACGTGTTGTTCTATCCGCCGGTTTGTAGGCCTGTCAACAGGTTTAGTGTAAGTAGAGGTAGGTTTAGTAGATACACTTGCTGCAGCTCCCAGCATTGACTCAAGTGCAGAGACGCACATGTCAATGTCCTCTGCGACATCCAGTTTTGTCGGACAGTCAATGTAGGACTCATGTACATTTTGAATTAAAGCCAATTTGTTTCGTTCTTTGTAATCGCCCTTGTTAATGGCGTGAATAGCACTGGAGAGTGGTCGAAAGTTAAATCTAGCAGTGTCTATGCAGTGATCCGATAGCGCGGAATCCTCTTGGTTACTGCAAAATCAATTAAGTCAGGGTCTGTGGGCCAGAATGTAGGCCTACCCGATGTTTTTAAAGACAGGACATCTTCTGCAGTTGGCCGTATGGTTTCCGCCACAGTTACTGCATAGTCTTAGTGCGTCCTTATTTCTGTCCTTGTTCGCCATAGCCCACACACACGGCGTGTGGTTGTATTCCTGGCAGTTTTTACACTGAGGTGGTCCGGAACTCTTATGGGGCTCCTCTTCGGTGATTCTTTTGTGCAATAGAAGCTGAAGCTTGTAGATGGGGTGCAGTGCATTTGGCTTTGACCAGATTTTAAAAAGCGGCTGTGCGACTTTGTTTCTATTGATGATATTGGCAAAGGACTTAACCGCAAACCCTTTCTCAGCCAACGTGGTTGATATGACTCAATCCCCTTTAACAGAACCTGAAGGCCTTTACTGTTTCTTAGTATAACGGAGGTACTCTTCGATGATGCGGATATGGTCCTAAGTTGTGTTTTGGTATTTAATTTATTTTATGTTTCCCCTATTGAAAGGGGTTACAACAAAGTTATTTACACCTACTAGTTGGGCTAGTTCCGAAATCAGGGTGGTGCAGTTGGTTGCACAGATGTATAGTGGGGGTAGTCTAAGTGACTAAACTTTTTGTACAGCGCCAGCTAGGACGTCTTGCTAATGGGAAAGTTTTTTTGTTAAGTATATTTAAAATCTATCCAGATTTGAACGATAATTAAATTTGATGAAAATTAAAACATGGCATTAGCAGAATTTCCCTCAAAAGCGGCAGATGGGGTCATCGGGTGGATCTTGAATCGTCATCTGCTGAGACCGAGGAGACTAGCCCTACCAGTCAGCATCAGACCTGAAAAGCAAATCCAGAGGGTGCAATCTTTTTAGTCTGCGAGGATTGTTTTCATTTGGCAGGTCTCCTGCCAGCCGGTTGCGGTGCTTGGTGAGTCTGCCGAGGTGCCGAATCTCAGGACCTCCTTATGGACGGAGGGGTTTTGTAAGTCCCTGTCATATGACACGAAATATGATATCATAAAAAATTATCCGGTTCCGCATGATGCAGACAGCGCTAGGCAATTCGTAGCACTTTATAATTACTATCGTCGCTACATAAAAAACTTTGCCGACCATTCGCAATACATAACATGATTATTTATAATGAATGTTCCTTTCGAATAGACTAGCGTCTTAAAGACAAACTTAGCATTCCACACTATTACAATATACCGACTTCAGCAAAGAAACCGACATATTTAACATATATTTATTTATTTATATATTTTTTTTTATATTTTATTTATATTTTATTTATTTATATATTTTCTATGACACGATTTGCCAGTCGAATACCTAAATTTGAAAGATAGTTTTGTTTCAGATGCACTTCCGCGGATCACGATTTCAGAATTCAAAGACATGTACAATAAAGCCCTGACAGTCTCTACCAGGCGACAAAGTAGAAAAAGAAAAACATTTGAAAATAAAAAATCCATTGTCAAGACAAAAACATAAAAACGCATCCAAAGCCCAATGACGAAAATTTCTGACCATAGCAGATTTTCAGTGTTTTTTTTTAACATGGAAATAAAGCTATCGCAAGAATTAAAGTAAAGCGATTTACATACCACATTTACATACGTCTTAGGTCAGCTCTTCCAAGGGCTCGAAAAAGAGGCCGGTATTTAAAAAAACAGTCATCACCGAGCGAAAAGATCTTTAAATTAGTGTCAATAGACACTTTAAAAAAATGGAAAATAGAATATTGAATCATTACGGGTAACGCTACTCCATCCGCTGTCCAAAAAAGAAAAAAAAAAAAAAACCATAACTTACCATAACTATCCAATTAAAGGTGGTCAAAGTGGCATAACAAGAACGCTAGCAAAATTTAAAAGACACTACTAATGGAAAAATAGTAATTTTCGAAAATTTCATACTCAAGTACGGTTCAATTCATATATGGGAAGAGAGTATAAAACCCAGATAATGACAAATTTCTGCGAGTACATACATCAGCAAAGCATGAGTATTGTTTATACGAACTCGAATTCGGCAGATTACTAAAACAGTTTATAGATATTAATAAAACAAATTAAGTAGATTCCTAGTTACAATTTAGATGACTATGCTAAATTTATATAATTTAAATTGGAAGTAGCATACAAAAAAAGCAAGGTCAATGTTAGAAAAAGCTAAGGCTTATAGGAAATTTAAAACGATGAGAAAAATTTTGAATACAACGTAGGAGATATAAAAGATAGAAATAAAGCAGGGCATAAATTAGACGCGGTATATTTAAGACCCTATATAGTAGAAAAGAAGATAACCACAATATTTCATTAAGGATAGTAAGCATAAAAAACCAAAAGTACATAAAAATAGAAAAATAAACCGGCACGCATCGACCTTTGTCACTGCCCGTCCCAGGGATCGGGCAAACGAGGCGTTAATGCGGCTCTTATCCGCACAGGAATCTATGAAGACGGGGGCCTCAAAAAATTGCGGCAAACGGGTTGTCGCTGTGGAAAGAAGGCGTGAATGACTGAAACGAAAAGAAATTACGGAAAGGAAAGCGGATAAGTCGATCCAAAGGAGGCGAATAACATGACACTGAGACGAGGACGCTCGGAAGGAACATTCAAAAAAATTATGTCTTTTTAGTTTCGCAATGGGTCTTCGAATAGACAAGCGCGTTTTTCGGACGGAAGGAGCGCACTCAATTTGTCCTAAGTTCCACTCGTTGGAGAGGAGGTTATCCTCGAACAGGATCACGAGGTAACTTGGGCATAGCTGTATCGAGTGAAAACGGTTGGAGGGATGCATTGTACACTCGGACCGACTTATGGCGAACAGGCTTATTTGGGACAGAATAATCCCATAGGGTTGTGGATTTCGGCAAATTTCTCGTACAATTCTCTGTCCTAACACCCGAGCACTCAAGAGCGGTCAAACACCCTTGGATAGCCGTCTGCAGCTCTCTCAATGCTTTGCCCGACTCTTGTGCAACCTCTGGAATCTGGAGGAGTGGTTTGGTTTGAATCATGACCAAAAAACGGCATTGCTCGAACCGCGCGGCGATGATCTTCCACGCGGCTTGTGAACCGCGTGTGACTTTGACACGATAGTTTTCGCTTCCCTTGTGGTCTTGGTTTTCAAGTACTGGAGCTTATCCGATTGCGAAAGATGCGGATTGGTTATGTAAATGGCAGCGAAGAAGTTGCGGAAGTTAGGTCACGTCAGGCTATCGCCATCGAACGTTTCAACCTCGCACAGAGGTGTTCTTCGCCTTGATGGTGGCGATGTTAGCCAGACAGTCATCCTCTTTCTGGGTTGTCAAAGCCTTGTAAAAACGGGAATATTCCGTTTTGATAATTAACCAAAAGTGAGGAGCTGCTTCAAGTACATCTTAATGGAGAATAATGGCACTTCGGAAGTTGGAGCTTTAATCTCACAAATCTCTAACATTTTTTGTACTAAATGATGAGAAGTAGACCTATATAAAATGAAGTAAGTAAGTCGTCTCGCCGACTTAGGTATACCATACACCAGTCAAACAAATATTTCAAATTTATAATAACAAATTCATGTTTGTATTTTTAAAAAATCTGTTCACATGCTTTTTACAAGCATATCTTAGTATTTCGCTCACTCAAGCATACGAGCACCCTAGCGCCCCCACCAGCCAATGGCTAACTCGAGTTGAGCGGTTTTTAATAAGTACTCAAGCAAAAAAGGAAAGGAACTTGCGGTCGTAAAAAAAAAAAACCAAAACAGAATTAGTTATAACGATTCCCATCAAAACACAAGTCAGTCGCCCTGGTGTGACCGTATTCGCCGAGAATCAAAAAACCCCTTTCGCTCATCACTGCTCTTCGCCGCTCACTGCTGTTTACACGGTGGCGTGAACATTATCCTTTTTATATATTTCAATGACGTAAATACTTACAAGTTCTTTCAGATTTAATATTTGCAGGAAACCCCACTTAAGCTTGCTTTTAACTAGCATAAGATTTATAGGGTTTTGCAGTTTTATCCCTCGAAATAAATGCTGAAAATAACCAAGCCCATCCCTAATAGGCTAACTTCCCTTTCAGCGATGCACTGGCTGAAAGCAAAGCTCCAGCATATGCTAAAAAATGTGTCAGTTAATAATGAAGTTGAAAAAAGAGATAAAAGCAGATAAAACCAACGCCATCACGGAATAGCTAATAAACTGAGAAGGAAATTTTGGGGAAGACATTCAAGATAGAAAGCAAAAACCAACAAAAAAGAGACAATTCAAGCTTTTATTTGCCCATAACTTGAATAAACTTTTTCAGATCAATAAATTTATGGTAAAATAATATTTATATTTTATTGTCATTATGAATATGCACAGCAATGTATTGCAAAATTGAAGTACTTTTATCTTCAATCTCTTTAATTTCGAAATGATAAAAATTTGTATATACTGCTGCAAGAGCAAGCTTGAGCTCTGGTCACATAGTCTGGAAAAGCCACATAGTTTGTAGCTTTTTAGCTATTAAGCTGTGTGCGACGGTTCCAGGGTACTAACAAGCCTTTTTAAGTTATCCCACTCAGATGTTGTAAGCTTCTTTGAACATGTGAGGCGCCTTTTGCAAAAGTCCTCAAAATGTTTAAGCTGAAGCATAAATATTTAAATCTCACTATAATTGGAAGCACACTTACCTATATGCTGGTGACCTTAAAAGCTTTACAATCTTCCGTGCTTTGTTAAAAAAGCCGATTCAAAGCGTCAAAAAACATTCACCTTGCGGTGAAGGGTATGTGCTGCACATTTGATCGACCTTATGAAATAAAAGAGCCTTATGCAGTCCATCATCATGAAGATACTCAGCAACTTTTTCTTCATCTTCGGAATCATTATTGACGAATTCCGCAAATGCCGATTTACCGGCATAAAGTCCAAAATTATTTTGTTATATTTTCTCTTTTTTTTCATTAGTTCCATTAGAGAAATGCCTAACCATTATAAAACCGTTTTTGAAAATATTTTTCGTGCATCCCTGGCTTTCTGGCAGCTCTGTAAAGTCAGCTGATGCTCCGCTAAGTTGTGTGCGCCAAAATATTGCTTAACACGTGTGCAAAGTTTGATAGTTTTTCGATTACGAACTATTTGGAATAACTGTGATTTTAATGATGCAAGATACTGATCAAGGTATGTAGAATGTTTATTTAAGTGCCAAAACTGTGTTCGTTGTTGTATTGTTTTGTATTTAGCAGATTTAATAAATCATGTTTATGATCGAACATAACCTAAAAATAGTTGTGTTTCGTGGAGCAGAACTAATAAGATTGTGGCGGATCATGCAAAGGGTTAATGTGGTAGTATGTGTTATTGTATTTTAATTTAAATTAAGTTAACAACTTAAGCGCATACTTGAGCAAATTCATAATATTCCAATAGATCTAGAACAACTCGATATCCGTCGAGGCGATTTGCTGAAAGTGTGGCTGCGAAAGAGACGCAGTGCTAGCGCCACTTTTGATTGGAAAAAATAGTCGCAAAAATAATCTAACGGATGTGTTTCACAGAGCTTTGGATTCATCTGACCCTTTTTTATCGGGTATTTCTTCGCAAACAAACAACAAGGCGCAATTTCTACCAAAAGAAGCTATTGCGCTCTTGATGTTGCCCTCAACAGAGAAAACAGTTGTTGTTGAATCCGAATTTGAATTTAAAGAAATATTTGATTTTGAATTGGATCTTGAAATGTAAATAAAAATTTATCAGTGTATCCCATTTGTTTTACATTGTCCATGTGGGCAGTTGGTGTGGGCTTGGTAAACACTCAAAAACAAGAAAATCCAAAATAATAAAAAAAAATATCAAAGAAGCTAACATCGGCTGTGCTGAAGTTTATATACCCTTGCAGTCCATGGCCATAATATTTTTACATGTTCCAAACTCTTTTTCTGTATCTCAATTCATTAATGCACAGAACCTTTCAAATATCATTTCAATTTCTTCTTCTTCTTCCCCATCCCCTTTTACACGCATGCCGCGACTCGCACGCATACACATATACATATGTACATAGTTTATGTAGCGTTGCGTCTGATGATGACGTAGTAGGCAGCAAGTTGAACCGATTTATATCGGCTGTAACTTGTGTTCTATTTATCCGATCAGATTCAAATTTTGGGATATGAGATTTTATATGAAATACATACTATCATACTGGTAAATTTCATGGCGATACTCCAATTTTTGTAATTTTTGCAAAAATGTTTCCTCCAGAGCTATATGATATAGTGGTCCGATTCTCCCAATTTTCATACTTTATTTTTCCCAGGTAATAAAATGCCCCCAAAAATTTCATCCCGATAGCTCTTAAGATGGCTGAGTAAAACGCATACGCACAGACGGACGGACAGACGGTCAGACGGACATGGCTATATCAACTCAGCTTCTCATGCTGATCAAGAATATATATACTTTATAGGGTCGGAAACGTCTCCTTCTGTGCGTTACAAACATCTGACCAATTATATAATACCCTCTGCAAGGGTATAAAAAAATCTCAAGATAATTGCAAAATTTCAAGTCCATATCTTTACATTGAAATTTATGTCGGTAAATCGGCATTTGCGCCCAATGTGCGTTGTCGACTTTGATGGTATACACTTAGTTTCAGGATATTATAATATTATTCTTTTAATTTGTTTTAGGCTTTGAGGCAACACTTGTCCTTTTTAAATAAATAACACTTGTTTTTAAACTTTCGTTGTGTGAATCAGAACAATACAAATGTATGCAGAAGGCATGTATGTGTTATGTAAGGGCTGACGTGAATGCTCAGTGTTTCCCACGCGCTGCAATCGGCTTGTATATAAGCGGTTCTCGCATTACTTTTGCGCTGGAATGTTTTTATATTTCTATGTGGTCTTTTACCATACTTTGTGTTGATCCAGGTCAAGAATATATATACTTTATGGGGTCGGAAAAGCTTCCTTCTGCCTGTTACATACACTTTTCATCCTATGGGTGCATGGTATAAAAACAAGACCAAGTATCGTAATAGAAGAGTTAGGTGAAAGAGTAACAGACGAAGAAATTAATTAAAATCACCAAGACTATAAGGAAATCACGAATTTTAATACGAGTAGTTGGTACAAAAAAACTAATGTGTCAGGCGAAAAGGTTTGGATGCCATAGAACAGTTTAGAGAGCTTGGTAAAAAGTCCTCTTACATTTTGATAATGTATGCACAGAATACACATTATTAGTTTTTTGAAGCAGACAACGAAGAATATAAATTAGGAAGCTGTTCAAAAACCGCCTGGAAGCGCCATTTGGATGCAGACTCGTGTACAACCAAGCCCTCAAGCCAAAAACTACGGTCTACTATAGCTGAGATAGACTTTACGGGTACAGTAATTAAAAAAAAAATATTTCGCGTGGCCTAGAAAACTTAAACTTTTGAATTGAGACATTGGCAGGGCAACCTAACAACCTTTCGAACTATGCACTTGTGAGCTTTTTAATTTTACTAAAAGATCTTAGTAAGATCAGCTACCAATTGTAGCTATATTGAGTGAGCATCGGCCCCATCTCACTCTTAAGTCTACCCTATTTATGTGTTGGTTGCGAAAACTATCACTCATTAGGTTATCTGCTAGTGCCTATTTATATATATATATAAATAAAACTTAATTCAAATCTATAGTTGAACAGATCTTATGACAGATAAAATTATTAATTACAACTCGAAGCACTCGTAGCAAGCTATTCGAAGCCAGAAAGTCATTGCGGTGTGGAGAGGATAGCATGAGAAATGATTTTTCCTTTTTTGTGTCTATTGATGCGGTGCATTGGTGTGACTTTTTAAAAGTCAAAAGAATCAAATAATTTTTGCTTTATTTATGGTATAAAATTGAAGTTAAACTATTGATTTTTTTTTGTATTGCCTCCCAGTCAGCCTTAATGGAACGCTTCTCCAAAGTGTGCATAAGGTAAAGTACCTAGGAACCATAGCAGGCGTTTAATCTAGAAAGCTCACATCAAGGTCAAGAGAAATCAGGAAAACTTCAAACCAAGATGCCGTGGTTACTTGGTACGAGAGCTCAGCAGCTGCAACAAATTGCTGCTCTTCAAGGCTGTTCTGAAGCATGTATGGACTTATGGCATACAACTCGAGGGCACAGCTTCAAACTCAAACATTGAAATTCCGCAACGATTCCATTCCAGATGTCCTTTTTTCTATTTTCTTATTAGTTTAATCAATCTTAAAATAAAAAAATACTAATTTGAACATAATATGTAGTAATATCCAAAATGAATATAATGAGAGCGGTAGCAAAAAACAAAATATATTTCATCTGCTCTCATCTTGCTCTAGGTTTTGAACTACGGATACGGCTACGTATAAAAATTCGTTTCATTTTTTGCTATTGCTATTGCTATAGCTTGTATAAACGTCAAAAACTATAGCAGAACATAGCATTTATTTTTCGTAGTTTGCCTTTGACTCTGCTTCTGCTCTCGTAAAAATTTTTGATTTCAAAAATCAAATATATCACCAAAAATCAAACCACACCTGATCAGCACAGTACAGCTTCTGGGGAGCAAACCCCTACTTGTGTTTTTCAAAATTAGCTCGACTTTTCTTTTTATTGCGAGTTGATATTTTACACTTTGAGGTTATTTTTCAGTTATGCGCACACATGCTGGTCGGTGGTGTATAAGGTATAAAGAATGGGGTCCAAGACGCTACCTTCATGATGCCTGATATTATTTGCTCAAACCAGGACATCGAACTTTCACACCTGACGTAGAAGCTCTTATCGGTGAGGTATCGGTATCGGTTAAGACCATGTAGTCTGGAGCAGGTAACTGTTATTTCAATTTGTGTAGAAGTCCATCATGACAAACTCGGTTAAAGACCTGCTTTTACAGCTTGTCTATGAAGGTGCAGAGTAACTTGCTCACGATGCGGTGATATTGTATTCCAAATACATCTGGCAGCCTGATTTGTCATCCGCCCTTCTGGTAACCTTATATGCATAGTCACACTTTCATATATGGCACCGTCTGTGCCGGTCGTTCTTTTCTTAGTTGTACCACAACGTAATTCACTACAAATATATATATCCATCAATACCTCTGTAAAACTATGAAGTTGAATAAATCTCAACACACTGCACTCGGGTGCCGTGATGCCGTCGAAAGTCAGATTGATGTTTTTGACTTGGGTTGCCTTCGTCCAGTAATGGTAATATGCAAACCAGATATATTCTTTCGAATATTTTGGAGAGAATTGCCAACAAACTAATTGGACAAAACGAAAAAAGGTCATGTTCAAGTTTGCTAGATTTTGGAATCGTTATAATCTCTGTGCACTGGGGTCAATTGGAAAGTGACAAAGATCAAAAATTAAACAAATTGGCAAGTATCTGGATTACTCTCGGTGGTAGACAAATTGACACACGTCAGTCACTCACGTGAGTGCGTTAAGACCGCTGTAACCAGCTTCTGATCTGAACTCCTCAGGCGTGACTCGGCTAATGGAATGGGGCCTCACCAAAAAAGGCCTGCATGTGCCGAATGGTGTGAAAGTGTTCGCCGATACGTTACGATCAGCGCAACATGCTTTTTGATCCCCAGAAGGCGGCCGATAGTGATACTCTCGAGAAATTTGGTAGATTGCCAGAGATTTTGATTAGGTTAAAGGTCTTGGTAGCTTCGTTGCGGCGTTCGAAGTACAGTGCTTTCAGTTTGTTGGTAGCAGCATTAAGGGCGATTTTGTCCAATGGATTGTGGATATTCTGCCATACATATCTCAGGCCTCTCCTTTTTTATAGGGTGTTGGTGGTCTCGTCATACTAGGCACATATAACCTTCTGTTTTTCTGGGCGTTAAGTGCCTGTTTTGGCTTATAGCGGACGTTGACGATACTATGGGCAGTAAGTTCAAGTGGCCCCTACGACACCAGGACAAAGCCTGTTACGCGAGCCCAAGCAGATAACTGCCCACCTCCCACCCGACCGACCGAGGGGTGCAGCCGTATAACGCACGGCACGAATCGCGTGGACAAATACACAATAGAAAAAACAGACAAACAAATAGTAGTATAGCTATCTATTAACTAATTGGGATAGGATAGATGTTTAAAGTATATTAATAGAAAACTCTGAGCCAATTACAGGGAATAGAAGGTTGTAATCAGAACAGATGACCCTAAAAGGTTCATGCACGGCATAGTTAGAACAACAACTAAGGGTTAAAGGTATAATAGGATGTCTACTCCGTCTACATGGTACCGACAGATTTCCCTGAGCTAATAACTCAGGCGAGTCAATATCACCAATTATGAGATTGTGCATAAAAATAGCACCAAGCGTAAGGTTAGTTAAGGAAGGAAGGAACAAGAAGTCTACTAGAATACGAAGGCAAATTGATATTGCGATCCCAGCCTAAGCCACGAAGAGCAAATAGCAAGAACTACTTTTGAACAGTTCAGTCTGGTGCGACTCATATTGAGGTGACCAAATGCAAGATCCATACTCTAAAATAGGACGGACAAGCAAAGTAAAAAGAACTTTAGTTGTATAGGGGTCGTCAAATTCTTTTGAGCATCTTTTAATAAGACCCAGAACACTCATTGACTTTGCGACAAAGGTGGAAATATTAGTGTTAAAATTTAACTTATGGTCCATAAGTACGCCAAAATTATTCATATTATTTAGACGTTCTAAAGGACTATTGTTTAGAAAATAAGTGACCATTTGAGGAAAGTTACGAAAAAAAGTCATTACATAACATTTGGTAGTGTTAGGATTTAATAGATTAAACTGGCAACAGGATTGATAGTTTTTAAGAACAGCTTGTAGCCGACTAAATGAATCTGTATCTTTATAAGTAAGACAAAGCTTGACATCGTCAGCATACATAAGCACACGCGAATGAACAATGACTGATGGAAGATCGTTAATAAATAATGTGAAAAGCTGAGGGCCAAGATGACCCTTGATAATTATTGATGTAAATTCTAAAAGGTTAGTGGTTGTAGATCTACGTTTCACAAACCCATGTTGGGATGGCGAAATAATAGAGCTGCAAAAATTTTGCAATTGCGAGGTTATAATTTTCTCAAAAGCTTTCGGAATAGCGGACAATTTTCAGATACCTCTATAGTTAGAGGCTTCGGACTTTTTGCCATTTTTATGCAGAGGAATGATATACGACTCCTTGCAAATAGATGGAAAAGAGAAAGATTCGACAGACAATAAAAACAATTTTAAAATAGGTTTACATAATGCGTTTGCACAGAATCTGAGTACACATCCAGGTGAACCAGGCCCCGGAGAATAAACAGGTTTAACTAGTTTAAGTTCGCTAAGAAGAGAACTTTCATCAATTACTGAATTAAAAATGCAATTAGCCTTTTTTAACTGATATGGATATGGACTTGCTCGATATTCCGTTAAGGAATAAGTTGTTTTGAAAACACTCGCAAACATATCGGCAATTGCCTGATCAGTGCTCGCTTTCTTATTTTGAAAAGACAATCCTTCTTGTCTTGGGTGCACTATTTCTTATTTTGAAAAGACAATCCTTCTTGTCTTGGGTGCACAGAGGTCTTACGATTACAATTAACAAAATTATAAAATTGTTTAGGGTCAGAAGAAAACTGACGCTTAAACCGCTGAAAGTAATTCTTATAGCATTGTGTATTAAGCATCATGAATTTTGAACGAGCGACTGCATACAGAGCGTAATCTGATGAGTGTGTTTTTTGCAATATAATATCGAGTCTTCACATTTTTCAAATTGGATAACTCTCGAGAGAACCAGGGAGGTTTGTTAAGCCGCTCCTGCCTACCAAGAGGCACACAAATATCAAAGACAGAATTCAGAGTATCATAAAGGAAGCGAACAGCTGAGTTCATAACTCTACAATTGTAAAGATAGGACCCATTGGTAGTAGTAATTCTTTCATTAAGGCTGGCAAAGTCAGTCTTACGAAAGCACCTAGTTAGAGGTAACTCATTTGAACCAAGTAATGGTGAATGCGAGGGCAGATCACTTTTTAAATTTAATGTAGGATAAAATTTGTCTTCGGGAAGAACAAACGGTTCGATCCTAAAAACATCACAATAAGCAGAATCCAAAACAAAAATCACCTTAACCTATGAGCATGTCTTGACTGAAAACTAAAGAGGAGACAAACTGAATTGCCTCTAAATGATTTAAATAGACCACAATGTCAGACGATGGTGGAAGATAGGAACAAGTAATAAAAGCATGCAAAGATTTAAAATTTACTTTAACACCGACAAACTCAATTTTCTGGGCATTAGAAAATTGAATTATTTCAGATGATAAAGCAGCATCAACAGCTATCAGAACGCCACCGCCTATGCGAGAAATCCGGTCACGTCTGAATATAGAAAAGTTTGTCGAAAAAACGGATGCATCAGCAATATCAGGTTTTAGCCACGTCTCTGTAAAAGCTAGAATGTTATGTTCATAAGAAAGACTATCTACATAGAGAAGATTTAAGATTTCAGTCCTCTAACGTTCATTCCTCTAACGTTCTGGTAACCCAGGCTAAGGGACCAAACTAATTCTTTGACACATAAGCAGATGCTGATGTTGTTCTTGTTGGCAGGCGAATCATTATTTTGACTTCAACGTTGCGAATAGAAGTATTTTGCATTCAGCTTAAATTAACATGAACAAGTGCCCGACAAGTTTTCCGTATTTTGGTACGTATGTGGGAAATTCCATTTTTTTATTTATTTAATAAATAAAAATAGCGTGCATCCGATTTCAAAGGCAGTTTGGCGGGAGTGTTTTTTTGTAAAGAAAATATTTCAACTAGTGTATATAAACACATTGAGTTGCAAGTATGTAGGGAAGAAAACAGAAGCAGCAGATCAGCAGCAAGGCAACTACATTGAGTTGTAGAGACTTGAGAAGCACGGTGGCAGGCGTCCGCAAGACGAAAGAGAAGAGTGCCCCAAAGACTGCCCTGGGCTGCTGGAAAGCGTAAACAACGAATACACGTGTACAAAAAAATCTGGTGCGATGACCGGAACCGGTACCGCCTGAGCCCATAGGCCCTGGACATCAGCAGCTGACAACGGCAGGCCGCCTTTTATGCCTTCGAGGGAGCATCAGAGAGACAACCAGCGGCGACCAGCTGATGCAAAATAAAAAAATGTGCAGAAATATATATATAAGTAATATAAATGTTTATTTATATTTTTATTTTGATTTATTACAAGCCACAGTTTTGTGCGCTTGGAGTCCGAATTATAACTAACTAAACATTATTAAATAAGCTACCCAAGAACCCTAAGCATTGGCCATAGGAATGCTGACACTGCGCCTCGTGCCGCTAGCAGCGGTCAACGTCTTGCGGGCCGGCTTATATTACCCAGACCGTGGGATCGCTGACCCAGCGATCGTGGCCACTGCCAAATGCAGTATTGGCTATATTCATTTGTCCATGTTAACTCCTCCCTCGCTTAAGTGGAGGCCGTCCCCGGACTTCTGTAGGTCAAGAGACTTTTGAAGAGTTGTTACTAAGTTGCGTCTCTGGAGTCTACGAATGGCCAGATAAATTGCGAACCAAATTGCGACTATCCCAATAGTGACACTGCTGCTCAATACAGGGCCCGATATTATTTTTGAGCGTAGTCCGGTTATATGCCGGAGATTGTTGATGCTAAGTTCGTGGAGGAAAGGCAGGCTTATGTGTTCCCGGTGCCTCGTAATGTTGATTTGTGACTCGGCTGACACCATTGGCTTCTTTCTGAGCACAGAATACTTGTTTACAAACGTTGTTTGGTTGATGGTAATCTTGTCGGTGAATGTCACCAGGTAGGTGCCGTTCACCCTTTTTTCGGTGCCAACTTCGTCTATGATGTCCATGGTGGCGTCGTTGATGATAACCATTCCCTCGTCCACAACTATTAAGGGTTCCAGGTGACCTGGTCTGGAGCTACAATGGGCTTGAGTTCCGGCTACTAATTGTTGCGTGCAGCCATTCATGGGCGATCTTTTGCAGAATGTTGTGGTTACCGCCAATTGGCAACCCTCGACTGAGAATAGCTCCATACCACAATCAGCAACTACGTTTCTGTTATTAAAATCTAAAATGATTTTATCCCGCTCTACCGGGTAAAGGCTGATTTTCTTACAGACAGATTCTGGGTGAGGATATATGATTAGAAAGTTCAAAATGTTAAAATTTTGAAAAACCTTAATACTACCTACATCTAATAAATCTGACACACTAATATTTGTGAGATTTTTGTTAGTCATTTCATTGACATCCAAGTCATCGAGGATTATTGGGTTCAACAAATTCGCTTTTGCCAAAGTGGTTGTTAGAATTAAATTTTCAAGGTCTGAAAAGACCATTCTGTTTTTTGCTAGGATGGTTTCATAAAAGTGTTTGTGATTGACATTTTCTGTTTTCCTTTTTTGGTTTATGGAGTTCGTTATTGCATTCAGTTTTTCCTGTAATTTGTTGTTGATCTTGACTTGCTTATTTTCTGACTCTATTCATTGCTCTTGTTTAAACTACTACTTTTAATGCAGTGCCTAAAATATTTAAGCTTCTAGCGCCTCTATGATGAACCGTCATCGTTTCTATTAGCGTGTCGATTTTCCTAATATCTGTCGAAATAATTCTTTTAATATGATCTTCCTTAAAGAATTCAATAGTTTTCCTGGTCTCGTCCGCGTATGTCCTGTACCAGGTAATGTTTGTCGTATGTCCGAGGTAGCTGTACTCTTTCCAAACTGTCACGTCTCCGTCCAGTATCTGTATAAAGTCTGCTTTGGTATAGTCCGTAATTTTCATGGTCATTGTCGCGTGTGTCCTCGGTATTGTCAGTATCAGTATAAAGTCCGTTCTGTAAATTGTCCTTATGGACCTCCCTCCCCTTTATAAGAACTTTAGTTCCTAGGTCAGCCTCTACAATTCCTTCCTTGTACAAAGGAGTAAGTTTGTTACCAAGCCGTTTGTTTGACTTTACCAAGACTTTGTCACCCCGTTGGTACTTTTTGCCTATTCTATTCTATTCTATTCTATGCCTATATATGTTATACTAACATCGATAGTGTCGCTAGCCTGAGCTGTTATTTTGTCGCATCGTGCGATCTTAAGTAACGTGCTGTGGAATCTTTCCACTTGGGCATTAGATGTACTGTGTAGGGGTGGGGCGTTGACGACTTGTATTTCAAACTCATTTAATAGGAGGGATCTTATTGTTTCAGAGTTTATCGACCTTTCATTATCGCAATATATTGTCTTAACATTAGTAAAGTAATTGACTAACTGTAGAATGGCTGGCTTTATGTCAACTATGGCTCTCGATGCTATAGGTTGGACTATCGCAAATTTAGAAAATTTATCTATGCAAGTCAGAAAGAGTCTTTTATCTGTGGAAAAAACGTCGATGTGTAAGAATTCTCCTGCGTAAGCTGGTACTGGTGTGGTACCCAACACATGTTTTTTTGGATGCCTGTCATATTTTGCGACAGAGCAGATCTTGCAATTGGCTGCAATTTCTGTGGTCAATTTTCCCATGTTCGGGAAAAAATAGTCTTGCAAAATTTGTTTCATGTTTTCCTGGGCTGCACGGTGCGCCCTGTTATGTTCGGTCACTACA
The DNA here is from genome assembly GCA_018903935.1 of Drosophila insularis. NCBI lineage: Eukaryota > Metazoa > Arthropoda > Insecta > Diptera > Drosophilidae > Drosophila > Drosophila insularis. The sequence continues at coordinate 128,604 of JAEIFP010001655.1, read as the reverse complement.
ATTTCTTTTTGTTCCGACTTGTCTGGTACATATGTAACGATGTGTTTGCAGTACCAGAATTTTGTTGCCGGATACAGTTCAACCAATTTGTGCTGAATGAGGGCAAGAGTTGACAGTTCGCAATGTATTGCGTTTACCATTTCAGCATTTATTACGTCTTGCAGTGTCTGTAAAAGTGAATCAGGGTTTGATGTGCGTATTATGTGCCTGGACTTACTCTGGAAGAGAACGAATGTCTTTACCGAAGGGAACTCTGCTTCTTCAATCACGATCTGGTTTCGAAAACAATTTAAGGGCTTATCGGATACATCAATAGTGTAGGACAGAGACTCTTCACTATGGCAGGTTGCCCTATCGGATTCTGAATCTGGTGCTTCGAGAGCGTTAATGTTCTGACGCGAAAGGGCGTCTGCTACGAAATTTTCCTTTCCTGGCTTATAAATTATTTTTGCGCCATGCCCATCAATATATGCTTTCCAGCGTATTAGTTTCGCGTTCGAATTTTTGTCTGATACGGCGAAGGTTAATGGCTGATGGTCGGTAAATATATTTAGGTCTCTTACCCCGTAAAGGTAGTTTGTCAAGTTTTTTAGTGACCACACTATGGCAAGAAGCTCTCTTTCGTTAGTCGCAAAATTTCTCTCGTTATTACGTAATTTACGGGATATCATGGTAATTGGTCTGCCTTTTTGTGAAAGGACACCGCCTAGCCCATCACCAGATGCGTCTGTTGTAAGATCGAATGGTTGTCGATAATCTGGATAGGCTAAAACAACTTCTTTTGATGCTAAAATATCTTTTAGCTTGGAGAATGTCTGCAATTGTTCTGAACTAAACTCGATTTTTATTTTCCGAGACATATTTTTGCTAGCTTTTCCATTATCGACCTTTAAAATATCTGTAAGGGGCCCTGCGATTTTCGCGAAGTCTTTTATGAAGCATAATAGTTGGCAAGGCCGAGAAATGATCTGAGATCAAAAAGGGTACTTGGTATTGGAAAATTTTTGATTGCCTGAACTTTTTCGGGTGCAGTTGTGATACCATCCCTAGATACGATAAATCCCAGATACTCCACACTTTTTTTAAAAAATTTGGATTTTTCCTGTGATACTCGCATCCCCGCGTCCTGAAGGCTTTTAAGGACCCATTCAATGTCCCTAACATGGTCTTCCTTTGTTTCAGAAAAAAAATTAACATCGTCTATATAGACGTAGCATGTTCTACTTATCTTTTCCCTAAGGACGTCATCGATGGCCCTCTGGAAAATACTGGGTGCATTTTTGTGACCGAAGGGAAGTCTGCAGAATTCATACTTCCCATTATTGACAGAAAAAGAAGTTTTCTCCCTGTCTTTTTCTGCTAGTGTTATTTGATGAAATCCCGATTTAAGATCCAATGTTGTAAATTTTGGGCCTTTCCAATGTTCGACAAGATTGTTGAAATCATTGGAATAGGGTACTTGTCATCTGTAGTATTTTGGTTTAGTTTCCTTAAGTCAATTACTAGCCTCTTTTTATGGAAGCCGTTTTCATCTGTTCCTTTTTTGTCGACCACCCAGATTATTATAGGGAGACAAAGTCCGTAACGCCCATTGGGAGTGGGTATAATCTGGAGTATACCGGTTCCCCATTTGTTCGAATAGTTGCTACAGTATTTATGTTATATGGCAGAGCCTCGTCAGGGACTGCAAACGCTCCTACTCTTTCGTCCATCATCTTGTTGAAAGATTTAAGTACAGCAGCCGGGACGTCTGTGTCGTCGATATAAATGAAATTTACTTGCGGGCAACGGGTAAAATTTAATTTGTTTAATAAATTGATAGTTGCTCCGACCTTTTTTAAAAGGTCGAAACCAATTATGCCGTCGAAATCTTCTGGGATATTTATCAAGAAGAAATGTGCTTTATGGATCTGACATTAAATGGTTTTTCTGCGGGGGTGATGAATTTTAGTACCGCCATTGGACGAATATAGTTTTTTGAGGCCCCCGTATCGATAAGTAATTTAATTGTTTTTCCTCCTACTGTTCTTGTGATGAACGGTAGAAGGGAGTGTTCCCTAAAAAATTACAAGATTCTTCACTACCTGACAAGTCATCACTAGCTGCCAGAGCGCTCGCCTCTGCTTTTGTCTCTGAGACGTGAAATGAACCTGCTGATTCTTTTTCGACCCGAATCCAGATTTTGTGGACTTATTTCCCGAATATCGGGTTGGTTGCCTATACTTTGAAGAGGAGTCAACCTCCATGGGTTCTGGTGTTGAGAACGCCTGAGCACCAGGATTTTGTGGTGGCTTCCCTTTGTTATTTGGTTTTTCCTGAACCCTAGTATAATGAGGAGTCTTCTTGTATGCCCCTTGGCTATTTTCCGAGCTCTTATTCTGATTAGCATTGTTTCGAAAATTTTGGTTCTTTTGTTCAAAGGGGCCCTGAGCTTTTTCCTCGGTAGCCCGCGCAAAGCTTGCTAATGCTAGCGCAGTGGGTAAATCTTTGGGTTTTGCTGGTAGTACTACTGCCCTGAGGGATTTCTTAAGCCCCGACACAAAGGAGTGTAGCGCATCGGACCTAAACTGCTCATTAAGCACGTTCGCTGACGCTGCCTCATGTGTCATTATCGTTTTATTAGTGAGGAGGGTCAATGTTTTTTCCACCTCGTCATAATACTGAGACAGCGATTGTTCCCCCTGTCGTAATGTTCCCAATTTTTGTTGAATAACGCGAATGGGCGTTTTGTCAGCGTAGGTGAAGTCTAGTCGAGCTATGATCGCGTCGACATTTTTTACAGTGTTGTACGATGCTAGAGTGGAACTAGCGGCACCTTTTACCTTATTCCTGATTATGCCTACTGCTTGGTAGTGGGCGGAACTGCCCCTATAAGGTCGAAATAGTTCGTATGCGAATGAAGCTGCGGAGCGCCATGAAATGTATTCGTTTTGATTGCCATCAAAATCTGGCAAGGATCTAACAACATCTAATGGTTCCTTACACTCTATTCCTGGGATGATTTCGGATTCCCTATAAACCTCAACCTCCGGTGCGACTGGTTTTAAACTTTCTAGCTGAGTCCTTAAAGACTCCATTTCGTGGTTTAACTGTTGTGTGAAAGTAGACTGCATCTGTGCAGCTTGGTGGTCAAGCGCAGTCTGCACTGCCACTTGCACTATTTTCATCACCTCCTCTGTTGTTGGCATTTTGTGTGTTTCTTTCACTAGCTCGCTTTTGCCTTCTATAACCTTTAACAACTCCTCGTCACTACTATCACTATTTTTCTGATTATTGGTGTGCGTATCTTTCACTTGCTCACTGTTGCCTTCTATAACCTTTAGTAATTCTTCGTCACTACTATCACTATTTTTCCAGTTATCTCTCCACATGAACAGACGGGAACAAATATTTCGTTTGTTTTTGATTCAATTAAAATAGAGAATGTCAACTTCAACGTTTTAGTTTACTAACCACCTCTAATGCTAAGCGATTTATTGAATATTTACACAATCCAAGATTAATTTATTTAGACACCAAAAATCTCACATTTTCATTTTTCTGTTGATAAACTTCGATGCCCTCTTATTGCTGGATTGTGGCCGACGGTGGAGTTTTTTCCGTTTGTTGTTGCTGCTTCTCGTCTTCAATTTTTTTCTTCGCCGCTGCCGTCACCAGTCTAGTAACGTGACTATGTTGTTGTTTTTTTTTATTTTATTTTTTATTTTTGTAGTGATAATTTCTTCACTACAATGTTTAAACTTTTTTGTGTTTTTTGTTTTTTATTTCAATTCTATTTTTACTTAGAATTGTTTTTTAAGTTTTGGGCACTTTTAGTTTCGGTTGGGCGCCAGTGATATAAATGCTTATTTATATTTTTATTTTGATTTATTACAAGCCACAGTTTTGTGCGCTTGGAGTCCGAATTAAAACTAACTAAACATTATTAAATAAACTACCCAAGAACCCTAAGCATTGGCCATAGGAATGCTGACACTGCGCCTCGTGCCGCTAGCAGCGGTCAACGTCTTGCGGGCCGGCTCATATTACCCAGACCGTGGGATCGATGACCCAGCGATCATGGCCACTGCCAAATGCAGTATTAGCTATATTCATTTGTCCATGTTAACTTATATAAATAAGATAAAATATAACATAATATTAAGATACAAAAATTGTAAAATTGAGCGGAAAGTTCTCCACGCAATAGAAGTGTGGCCCGCAAAGCCATACGAACATACGTTGATCGAATAGGAAAAGTTAGGATGAAATATTTAAAAAACATATATGTATAAGTGCGTACAATATCACATATCAATATCACATACATACACCATATAAAATGTTCACCACTAAGGTTACAAAATTGTTGGAGAAGCAATAGATTCTAAAAACGTAACTAGCAAAGTCTTAGAGGAAGTAAAAGAGATAAGTAATCGTACTTAATCATAACAAATTGCTCTAGTATGGGACTTTCGAGCATCAGTATTACAGAGATAAAGTACATGAACAGTTGTTATAGTTCCCAAAATTATAGCCATAAGAGAGCCAGAAAAACCAGGCACTAGTAAGTCGGGGTACGTTGAAGGTGAGGCGAACATGTCAGAGATGTTTGATGATAGCAAAGGAGAGTCACGCGGGGATGCGACCTCTAGTAATGAGAAAGCTAATGGTAACCAGGAAAAATTTAAGGGGAAGGTCCACCAGCTCCAGGAATATTTAAATTTGGTAACTAAAGATTTGCGTACAATAGACAATAGAAGACAAGGCAAAATATATAACAAGAAAATAAAATTCTTTTTTGAAAAGGTACAGATGTACCAAACTTATGTGGAGAATGAAAAGTTTAAAGAGGTAATAGAGGAATTGGAGTTCGATGTTCAAATTACCTTGTTGGCATTAGAAAAGAAAATAAACGATCAGAAAAGCTTCAAGGTTGAAAATGTGGCCGGTTGCAGGTTCAGCTGACAATTATAATGCTGCTTGGGAATTGTTAACCAAGCGGTATGAAAATAATCGCAGGATATTTTTCGAGCAATTAAATCGTATCATTTACCGAGTGATTAACATAATTAATGAGTCAGTGCATCTAATTGATATTTAAACAAATTTGTCCGATGAAGTCATACTTAGGAAGGGTAACCAAGAGAAAGGTATGAAACGGCCAAAAAAGTACAGCTGGCACTAATGAAATGGTCTGTTCATTGTGCAGTGAAGGAAAACATACTCTGCTCCATTTTGAAGAAATACAGAAGAGTTAATGCTTGTTGAACTGCTCAAGCCACACTGTTGGCCACAGCTCTAATACAAGTAAAAAATGTAAATGAAGGACTTAAAACCCTAATTGATACTGGTTCACAGAGCAATATTTTGTCTGAAGAGGCAGCTCAAATATTAAAATTACCTAAAATAAAAGCCACAAAATCAAAATATAAGGTAAAAATAGATGTGAAGACGCGAAATCCCTGGAAAAGACATCTTAAGGTTGAGGCGACTGTGCTGCCAAAGTTAATGAAAGCTCTTCCATTAAAAACGGTAAGCGTGGATAAGTCAAAATGGCCAAAATGGCCTTTAATAAACCTGGTAAGGTTGATATAATAATGGGGAGTTACAAAGATTGATGGCCTACTAGGCCAAAATTCTTAATTTGGTTGGATCGTCTCGGGATGCACCAAATCCAAAAGTAGTAAATCTATAGTAGCAACATCAATAGATGTCGCAGGTTTTAAGCAGCGTTTGGAGAAGAACAAAGGTAAATGTGAAAATAAATACAATACAATTCAAAACAAACTCAACAACAAAACTCAAGAAATAAGTCAGCATTTGACTTTTCCAGCAGGATTTGAACTTCAAGGTAAGAAAATTTCGACTAATTTCGGCCGTGTCGCAATTTCACCGATCGTTCCTATATGATATAGTCACCCGATCTTAATAAAATAATAATAAAAAAAAGAACACTCATTGATAGGTACAGTAAACTGATAAATATTAATTTTTACAATTGCGTGAAAAATAACGAAGTTATTGATAAAGGTCACTATTTCCTATGGTAGCTATATGATATAGTCACCCGATCTTGCTGTGTTAAACTAAGAATAATAAATGTTTATGATAATAGCGTAAGTAGTAACGAAGTTATTGACAAAGTCACTGATTTCGACCGATCGTTCCTATGGGAGCAATATGATATAGAAACTGAGAAATATTTAATTTGAAAGCTATCGCGTGAAGTGTAACGAAGTTATAAAAAAAAAATCACTGTTCGTAACTTTGTCGTTTGTATGGGAGTTATACGTTATAATGATCCGATCCAGCTGAATCCGGCAAGCCTACATTCAAAATTTGAACTCTAAAGCTCTTAAGGTCTATGATGAGTACCTTATATGGTCGAAGATGCTTCGTTCTATGCGTTGCACACTTCTGATCAAAATTAAAATTTTTTTTTTGCAAGCGTATAAAAAGCACGGGACATTTTATCCCAATAGATGCACCGACGGATGGACAGACAGACGGAGATGGCTATATCGACTCAGTTTCTCATGCTGATCAAGAATTATACATATATATACCTACACTTTATAGGGTCGAAAACGTCTTCGTCTTTGGGTTTTGCTATTGTGGTTAAAAATGCGGTTTTAAAAATATTCTGATTTCAAACGATTTGAACTTTTTAAATTGTGATTTTTTTTATGCAAAAATCTTAAGTGGTATAATGATCTTTACATATCGAACGTGACATTTTTTTCATCATACACATGTATAATATAGCTATAATAAGGATGGTTATAGATACAAATTTTTTGGTTCATATATCACAAATACTTTTGGATCAAAGTAAAAAAAAATTGTTTTTTCCGGCGCATGCTACAATGGTTCCTATACATTTTTCTGATATACTTTAAATTTAACTCAATATTCATAAGAGCAAAACTCAACGCCTTTTATCCCTTATTAAGAGAAATAATTAAATGAAATAAGTAAGTCGTCTCGCCGACTTAGATATACCACACCACACCACACCTGTAAAACAAATATTTCAAATTTAATGTAGAAGCATATGTACAAGCATATCTTAGTATTTCGCTAATTATATAATTATGCATAGCTTGGCTATTTTTATTCCGATTTTGATCAAATTTGGTGTTTTGCTAGATATTAGTATCAAATTTACGTGTGCTAAATTTGATTGCACAAGGTAGAAAATGACATAATAGATAATCGAATTTTTTCAAATTACGGAGGCGAGAAGGGGCGTGGCAAAATCTTTACACATAAAAAATGTGCACATTTAAGCAAATATACATACCAACTATGCTGTCTCTAGCTAGAATAGTTTTTGATAAAATCGGTTTTATTTAATTTGAAGGGGCGGTAGGGGGCGTGGCAAAAATGTGAAATAAACTTGATAACTGTACATATTACACGAGACTACATACCAAATTTGGTGACTCTAGCTCTTACAGTCTCCGAGATCTAGGTGTTCATACGGACGGATGGACGGACAGATGGACCGACGGTCGGACATGGCAGGATCGTCTCGACTGCTGATGCTGATATATATATATATAATTTATGGGGTCGGAAAAGCTTCCTTCTGCCTGTTACATACATTTTGGGTACTTTAATATACCATTTCACCCTATGGGTGTATGGTATAAAAAAAAAAAATTTTCCAATTTGGATGTGAATATTTCAAAACAGATTTTGGATAAATGCCCACAATTCAAGAATTTTAAAGCTCTGAACTAACGCTATGTTTCTACAACCCAAACCACTATTAATTGGTACGGCAAGTTTTTTTTCAAAGTTCGAATTTCAATTGGTTGTATTTATCTCCAATTGTTAATTCAACATACGAGTTTATATTTTTTGGAAAGGTTATTTTATTATCTTTCATTTGGTATCAAAATACTAATTTGTTTCATATCAGAAAAACTTAAAAAGTTTATTTAAATGAAACCATGTCAGTAACAGCAAAAAATAGTGTGACCATTATTAAATCCTACGACAACTTTATTTGTTATTAAAACTGAGTTGTTTAAGATTAAACATCGTGTTCATCTGAATTGGCTTCACCAAATCAGATTGACCAAAGAAATATACAAAAACGAAACAAAACCATAAACAAACTAAGTCATAAAAATTCATATGACAATTATTGCTTAATACCAAACAAAACATGCATCCACACTCTGTGGAAAACACTTAAGATTATAACAGCGACGCGGTATCATGTAACCAACGCTGAGCATGAAATATAAACATTAGAATAAGCATTTTTAAGAACAAATGTCGCCTCCTAGAGTTTAAGAAATCATTTATATACACAACACTTTTGTAAATAAAATCAGTTCATATTTTGAATTCAACGAATGAAGATCGGGTTATTCTTTGCTTCGCCCGGAATCCCTATTCAGAGTAATAAAAATAAAGTTGCAGTGAAGGAGAGACTTGAGGCTCTGCGGTTTTAGAGGAAGAAGGGCTATTATTAACACGGACTATAAAGAAGCGTTGATCCATAAAGGTCCATATAATATTAAAGACCCTTGCTCCAATTCAGCTTTGGTCTAAATATCGTTTATTCATAAATAACAAAGACGAACAACTTATCAAACGGATTAAAATATAAAATGCTGAAAAATGAGGAAATAAATGAAGTCTAAAAGAAATTCGCGACCTGTGGATATGCGATACAGAACAGAACTCCGCAACATTGTAACCGCAATCTCCTCGGAAGAAAAATTCTGCTCCCACTCACTGGTGTTTACCCGGTGGCATGAATATATCGCCCCTCTTGCAATTGTCCTGTTGGTCATGTCTCAGGATGGGACACGGCTGCGTTCTGGAACGGCAAGACGCGAGACTGAGTGATTGGACTGGACTGCTCTGGACTGGCTCTCAGGAGCCAGACAGAAGGGACAGTATCCGTTGCAATCCACCCGCAATCTGTTGTCAACTCGTAAACCTCGAAAATTTTGCCACTGGCAGAGCGCATGTGAGCATTGACACACGCGGCAGGTGCAGGAACTGCGTTTGCACTGGAGTATAATGATACCACAGAGAACCCATCCAAACATCATCACGATACCCACGAAAGAACCACCAACATTTTTGAAGATTTGCTCCCTAACAACAGTGGGGAGAAGACTGACCCCAAGCACCAAATCCACAAATGCATTTTTGTGAAATGTTGGGAACAGCTTGTGTTAAACAAGGCAGCACAATGGCTACTGCCTTGAACTGCCGCAGCGGTTCGCCAGGAGAGGAAATCTGAGAACGCTAGTGAATACATTACAGCTGGGAGGATTAATAAATTTGAACATCTTTTGGAAAATGAAGTATGAGTGAAGTGACATGTGGATCAACGCGCGGACTTGGAATTCCATTGCTGTTTAACAAAACATTTATATTCTGTTATGCGCAAGGTCACTTCTTTTTGAACTTCATTATTTGTTACGACTTTCCTTTCAAAACTTCACTATTTTTTTACTATACAGATTTTTTCTTCCCTAATGTGTCGCCTGGTAGTGACTCTCATAGCTTTGCTGTGCATGTCTTTTAATTTTGATATTGTCAGCCGCGAAAGTGCATCTGCAACCAATTTATTTTTCCCCTTTAGATGTCCCATTATAAAATCGCTGTGCTTTTTTTTACCGTAGGCAGATCAAGTTTAAAAATCTTTAGGATCGGACCACTCTATCATATAGTTGAATACGAAAAGTAGGTGAAGCAGTTGGAATATCGCTATAAAATTTACTAATAAGATAGTAGTAGTTAAAAAACATCAAATCCCAAAATTTCAATCTGATTGGATAAAGAGAACACAAGTTACAGTCAATATTAATCGTCTCTGCTCAAGCGCTGCCATTTTAAAAAAGATTCTATTGAATAGGTCTCAAAGATCTTTTCACTTGGTGCCAATTTAAGTTGTTTGATCTCAAATATACCGGTCGAGATTTCCATTCCTGACTTAATTCTTGCTATAACCTTTTTCCCATATTTAAGTAAACATAAATTATGTGTTATATGCAAAGTCACTACTTTTCGTACTTCATCATTGCAGAGTACTTGATGTATTTTGGGCTTAGAAGCATCATTACGGACGTGCCTAATTGTATTTTCATTTTTATTCTCTGGCCAGATATTATTATGACTACTTTGCTTATTAGTGACTTTCAGGACATGCGCGTTTGTGTTTTTTAAATCATGTATCGTAATGCGGGATAATGCATCCGCAACAAAATTATCTTTTCCCTTCAGATATTCTTCTGTGAACTCATATTCTACTAGATCAAGTCTCATTCTAGTTAACTTTGAATTTGAATGTACCATAGAGAATAAATATGTAAGTGGTGTGTTTTGACCACTTTGTTTGCCACATATATGTATATATGGGCGGCAGTGTGTAATATCCCAGTGTATCGCAGCTACTTCTTGTTCAGTAGTGCTCTTATTACTTTCACCTTTACCAAATGAACGAGAAGCGTATGCTTCTGGTAACTGCTTATCACCATAAGTTTGAGTCAAAGCTGCTCCACATGCATATTTGCTAGCATCTGTTATTATACAAGATTCTTTGCTAAAATCTGGATACTGCAGCAGGGTGGGTTCTATTAAAGCTTGTTTCAGATACTCAAATCCTTTTTGGCATTCTTCAGACCAAACAAAATCTACGTTTTTCTTACATGGTCGTGTTATCAGACGTGAATGTTCTGCAAAGTTTTTAATAAAACGTCTGTAGTAGTTACGCTACGAATCTTCTAGCACTATCAGCATCTTTCGGTACTGGATATTTTGCAATGACATCGTTTTTGGTGTCATCTGGCAATATTCTTTAGTCAGTACATTTGTGACTTAAGAATGTCACTTCGTGCATGAAGAATGAACACTTTTCTGGATGCAGTTTGAGGTTGTGTTTTCTGCATAGCTTAAAAATATCCTGAAGTTTTTGAAAATGTGTTTCTCAGAACAACCGGAAAATATTAAGACTCCATGTAAAGGAATGGCTGTGACGGGTTTAATCCGGGGAAAGTAATTATCACCATTCTTTGAAAGGAATTTGATGCTATTTTCAGACCATATCTAGTAAATTAACAAGATCCATTGCTAGTGGAAAATGACGTAATGCTTCGCGATCTTTCTTCTAGTTCTATTTGGTGGAAACCGGTCATTAAATCTACACATGAAAAGTATTTTGCTCTGCTTAGTTTATCGAGAATATCATCTATTCTTGGTAATGGGAATTTATCGGACAAAAGCTTTTTTTTTAATTGACGATAGTCTATTACTAATCGCCATCGTTTCTTTTCTGATCCTGGTAAGCTTTTTTCGGCACCAGTAGTAACGGACTATTATAGTCGGACACTGAGGGTTCTACTATTTTATCTTTTATGAGTTTATTGACTTGTTTTGTTATTTCTTCCATATGCATGTGTGGTATTCTGTAATTTTTTCTGTATACTGGCTGTTTGTCATTCAATGTTAGTTCTTTTTTTTATTTGTTGTAACTGGTTCGGTTTCTAGACCGAATATATCTGTACACTTGGTGCAGAGCTTTTCTATTGCATTTTTAAACATAGGTGGGAAGTTTGGCTTCAGTTTTTGCATTACTGATTGACTTCTTTGGTCATTAGTTTTCTGTACTTTTTCATAATTCTTTAATGGTTCATATTTAATTTTTTCATATTTAAAATTTTAAAACTTTGGTTGTCTTTAAAATTCGGACAAATGTGTTATTCGGACTTGAGATCGAATTCAAAATAAATATTCCTTTTTCGACTTCTTGATTTAAGATGACGATGTTTGTAGTTTGGTTTGGAATATTTATTTGTCGGACTACTTCAGATCTTGCTGGGAGAATTGTGGTATTGCTGTCACAAGTGTGTAATATTGGGATATTTATTGCAAAATTTAAATTATTTGGTCTTAATATTAGCAAATCGTTTGGTTCACTGAAATCTAATTGGCAATTGAATGTTTTGAAGAAATCTAGTCCTAAAATTCCATCAAATGGAATTGGGAAACTTTCGTCTACTATATGGAAATTGTGTGGAATTATGAATTCATTTTGTCTTAGTTCTATAAGGGTTAGACCTTTGGAAGTAATTGAACCTTCACCAATTCCTGATATTTCAATTGTGTTTGAAGTATCTATATGTTCAAAAGGATCTGTTTTTTCTTTTATTATTGATACGTCTGCACCTGTATCCAACAAGATGGTATAGGTGTTGTATGTATTTTCGTTTTTAACTTTGATGAAAATACTTAGGCTAAGATTGAATGTGTATACATTTACAGTTTCTTCTGAATATCTGCAGGGATCTATTAGTTTTCCGAATTACTTTGAGTAAGTCGTACATTACCATTTCCGTTGTTAGAGCTACCTCGGTTGGAATTACCTCGGTTCGAGCTGTTTCGGTTGAAATTATTTCTTCCTCGGTTGTTGTACCGTGAATTACCACGATATCCACCGGTATTATTATTATTCCTATAACCGTTGTTTTGGTAATTACCTCTACCTCGGTAATTATTTTGTCCATTTCTATTGTATTGACGGTAGTGCATGACAGGAATCGCTTGTCCTGTTTCTGTCTACGAACTTTGTTGTTAGTTCGTTCATGTCACGGAAAATACCTGCTTTTAATACGTTACGTACTTGATTGTTTATGCAGTTCTTTGTTATTGCCTCTGTAGCGACTGAAAGTGTATAGTTTTTAGCTAGTACGACAGATGTGCCATCGTGTATAAAGGCACCTTCCAGAGATTCAGTAAGCTTTTCAATCTCTTGGGCATCATGACTTGCTGTTTTGTTCCTCTGGGGTAGGTTTTTGATTTTTGCCGTTATTGACGCTACTGATTCTGTTTTTACATTTGATGAGATACTGTCAATGATCTCTTCTATTGTCTGTCCAGAGGTTATCAAATTTCTTGTGTGACCTTTTAATTTTGATTTTATTAGGCACACTGCTGTTTCCTCATGGTCGCCTTTTAGTGTATTTATCAAATTCAATGCGTCCATGAAACTCTGAAGGTTTTCTCTTCTGCCATCAAACTGTGGAATGAGGTTTGAGGCCATCTTTACAAAATAAGCGACTGTTTGAGTCATTTTTGCGTTTCTTGGCGAAATGGCTGGTTTGTTAAGAGTTATTTTTGCTTGATCTGAACTCACTGATGGTTCTTCTTGATCCATCTCTTCTTCAGCCGTTAACTGGTTTTTGTATTCTAGTGAAATTGAAATATCCAAATCAATTGTTTGTTTATATTCAATATTATATCTTTTTAACACGGATTTTGCCTTTTGTTTGCAATCATTATAGAATGCATTTGCGGCTGTTTTTCGTCCCGTAGTTAATTTACTATAGTGTTCTTTTAACACTGCTCTAATATTTTCTAGGCTCTCTATTATTATTTTCGAGTGTTTTTCTATCGTACTTTGGGATGTTTCCCTATTCTGCGAGAGGCACTTACAAGATTTATTTAATTCCTGCGCATGTGTTCTAGCTTCTCTTAATATATCATCCCAATTAATCATATTTTGTTAAAAATGATTTACACTCTCTTTTTTTTTTTTTTTAATTCCCTGAGAGAATAACTATCTCTATGGGTTGTTTGAATAGTTTATGTACCCATGTGGGTAGAATCCTGTTTTTTCGCTTTAGACGATTATACGCTTCTACTATAGATCTTTCTATTAAGTGGGCTATCTCCGATTTAAATTTTCTATTATTCACAATCCAATATTTGATTTCTTTATATTTTGGATTGGTCTCGCCTCTGTTAAAGAGAAAATCTAAGAATGGAACGTATTTGTTCAAATATTTAAGTTCCATTCGACCCATTTTATACTGTATTTAGGCCCTCTGCTCTACTCTGATATTTTTTCTTAATTATTTTATTATGCATTGCATATAATTTCAAAGCCAGATTTAAGGCTACTAATATTAAGATAGCTAACAACAATACCCCTATTTCTTCTAAATTTTCCTTGTGATCTATTATTTTAACGCTGTTAACGACATTAGCCATTTTCGACCTCTTGATTTAAGATGACGATATTTGAGTTTTCATTTGGAATATTTATTTGTCGGACTACTTCAGATCTTGCTGGGAGAATTGTAGTATTGCTGTAACAAGTGTGTAATATTGGGAAGTTCATTGTAAAATCTAAATTATTCGGTCTTAATATTAGAGAATCGTTTGGTTCACTGAAATCTAATTGGCTATTAATAGTTTTGAAAAAATCTAGTCGTAAAATTCCATCAAATCGTATAGGAAAATTTTATTTACTATGTGGAAGTTTTGTGTAATTATGCATTTATTTTGCAGAAATAAGTCTATACAGGTTAGACCTTTGATATTTCAATTATGTTTGAAGTATCTACATATATGTTCAAAGGTATCTTTCTTTCTTCTATTATTGATATGTCTGCACCAGTATCTAACAAGAAAGTGAACATGTTACCATTTCCATTACTGGAATTATCTCGGGTGGAATTATTTCTTCCTAGGTTATTGTATCGTGAGTTTCCACGATATCCATCTGTATTATTGTTACTTCTATATCCGTTATTTTGATATTTACCTATGCCACGGTAATTGTTTTGTCCATTTCTGTTGTATTGTTGCTGACGGTAGTGCAGGACTGAGTTTGTCCGTCCTGTTTTCGAAGTGGGACTGTCTACGAACTTTGTTGTTGGTTCGTTCATGTCACGGAATATTTCTGGTTTTAGCATATTACGTACAAGATTGTTTATGCAATTATTTGTTAGAGCGATTCTGTAGCGATTGAAAGTGTATACTTCTTAGCTACTTCGACGGGTGTACCACTGTGTATAAAGGCTCCTTCTAGAGATTCAGTAAGCTTTTTAATCTCTTGGGCTTCTTCATTAGCCATTAACTGGGTTGGTTTTTCCAGTACTAATGAAATTTCCAAGTCCGTAGTTTGTTTAAATTCAATATTGTGTCTTTTTAGCACAGTTATTGCTTTCTGTCTGCAGTCATTACAGAACGCATTTGAGGATGTTTTATGCCATGTCTTTAGCTTGCTATAATGTTCGATTAACACTGCCCTAATTGCTTTGAGATTCTCAGTTATGATTTTTGTATGTTTGGCTACTCTGTCTTGGGATATTCCTCTATTTTGGAAAAGGCATTTACAAAATTTATTTAATTCTTGTGCATACTATTATTTCATTGCCTATTATTTCAGCCCAAGTAACCATAGTTTGTTATAAAAAAACCCATTTTTTCACGTCCTGAAGCCCAGAGAAATCAATTGTATCTATGGGTTGGTCAAATAGTTTGTGTACCGAGGTAGAAAATATTTACCCTTCTTTAATTTTTTATGAAGCTTGTTCTGCTTTCTGCGTATAATAGTATATCAATATGTGTATATTTTATAATACTAATAGATTGATTTTTCTTCTTTTAAATACTTATAACTATTTAATTTAAAACTTATCTGATGCTTCTGTCCGCTGATGCTTGTTCGCCAATGGGTAGACTTCGTTGAAGATTCGCCGTCCGTTTAAAACGCGCCTCGCATACGCTTGAAGCTCTCTCTCTCTCTCTCTCTCTGCTGCCTCTTGGCAACTGTTTCATTGCTCTGCTGCTGACTTTTTGCCAACTTGCAACTACATAGAGTGTATATATCCACTAGTTAATTTTTCGATATTAGGGCTTCGAATACGCCACACACAAAAAACCACTCCCGCCGCCGAAACTACTACATTTGCTCTACGCGCCAAACTGCCTTTACATTAACTCGGTTGCGCGCACTTTTTATTTATTAAGAAAAAATATTTGGCTTTTATTTTATACTTTGTCTCTTACCAGTGGTGGGGGAAAACAAGATTTATTTCATTTTACTACCTTTAGCTGGTCTTAGAGTGTATATATGAAATCTTAGAATCTAGGCGACAAAAGTTCTTAAAAAATACTCATTTTATTGACTCACGTTTTGGGGAGCTGAAAAATTTGTATACTTTATGCTCGGTACTTGATATCGTGCCTTTGATATATTCTAAAATATATTTTTTAATTCCATTTATTACTAATAACATAACAATAACTGTTCATGCCACCGTGTGAACAGCAGAGAGTGAGGGGTAGGATTTTTCCCACAACGGAATGCGGTCACTCTGAGGAGAGTGACGAGGAGTTCTCCTGTATATCGCCTTTTTTCTAGGCCGAGAATTCTCCACGACCACCCGCACTTTTCTCTTCATACAAAAACCTGTGTTCTTTTAGTCAAAGTTAGTGTGTGAATGTTTTCTGAAAATAAAATCATACATAGTTTTAAACGGAGTATACCGCACGTTTTAATTCGCCTTCACACACCCCCATCAACTCACCCATACCAGTGGAAATTGGCACCCGCCAAGTTTCTGGTATTTATCTGAATCCTTCCGCCCCTCCACGAACAATAACAAATATGCGATATAAAATATATTAGACAATAAATTATAGGATCACAGTAGTGAATAGAAACAGGTCTGGACTGTCTGCCACCTCTGCATACTATGTTGCCGCGTTATGCTACGCGCGGATCCGGATCTGTCGGTGTTATCACCTCGTCTGGCTTCGACTGCCTCGATGATCGCTACCTGTACGTCGAATGGCATGAACCCTGCGATGACAAGAACCGCATCAGTGTTCGTTTGGAGGTGAGTTGCCTCGAGTCCTCTTCGCTCGTCAACTTCAATCCATGCTAGTGCTGCGTAAAGAGCCGTCGATGGAGTCGTCTTCCATTTAGATTCTATCATCGCACTGCCCACACGTACTTGCGCAGATTCCACCATCTTCCTACTACTGATAACCACAGCCTCAGCTTTGTGAGCTGCCAACTCGATGCCGGCGGCCTGGAGCTAATGTGGGTTCCTCCACCTCCTTGTCGGAGTCTTCGCAGCTACGGCAAGCACTACGTCATCACCGAACCCTGTGATGTGAGTGCCAGGCTGGAACTGCAAAATTAGGATGCTATCGTTCCAGTGTTTCAGAGTAAAGGTCCCAGCACCGAGCCTTGGGGCACTCGTTAGTGGTATAACAGATATACCTTCCTCGGAGGTATTGTCGCACGCAACTAACGTAGTAGTGTGGGACTGGAAAGTTACCTAGCGCGTCTAGGATGGGTCTCCATCCGGCAGAATTGTAGGCCTTTGTTTATGTCTAGAGTGGTTACCAGACAGTACTCCTTCGACCATCCTATCCATCTAGCATCTGCGATCGCATCCGCCACAATATTTACCATGCATGTGATGGCATCCGTTGTTGACAAGGGCTTCCGGAAACCGTACTTCTGCTCCGAAAGTCCTCCGTTGGCTTTGATGGCGGTGTCGAGCCTTGTGCAAATGAGAAACTCCAAGACTTTACCTGCCATGTCCAAGAGGCTATACCATGAAGCTTCGAGCGGAATTTTTTCCGGCTTGCTTAGCAGAATTAAATAAGTTTTGTTTTTTTATCTGGATGGAAAGGTAACTGTGATATGGTTCCACAAAGGACTCAGGCTGCAAGGAGACCGCGATCTTGAAGATCTGGTTAGGGATTCAATCGGGGCCGGGTTCCATCGCTGGTGTTAGTCTCCGGAATTCCTCGAGTAGAGTGTGAGCGGAGCGTGGGCAATAGCGAGACAGGCAGCTCGTCCACATTTACCGAAGTCGAGTCGAGGGCTTCACGACTGTCTGGTAAGCCTTGCCCCACCCGCGTTTGCTCTCTTTAATTGTTTTTTTGAGAGCTTTGCAACACTGCTTGTAGTCCGACGGTCAGGTCCAAGAAGACTCGCGTCCCTCTTGCACGCTGGTAAATTCGTCGCGCGGGCAAGCGTCTGCGGTGAACGTCGGCGATACGGTTGTTCCACTTTCAGACTGGTGTGGTGTCTTTATTAAGCCTTGCGCTTGATCATACCCTCGTCGCAGGCCCTCTGGAGTGTCGACATGATGAAATTGGCTACCGAATCTGCGTCTCTTCGGCGCACTAAAGTATCTCTCTACTAAAAGTATTCGTCGTGGCTGAGTTGAGCAGCGAGACACTGAAGTTAAAAAACCACTCGAGCGACCCATAGTAACTATTGACCCAGTACCCTCCGATCCTGGACCGGGCGAAGTGGCACTTGGATGGTATTTAGGCGCATCATTAATGAGACCGAGAATGCCTCTTTGTTCTATGAAGGGGGCACCGTTGACTGCCCGCAACTGGACCTCTCCTTTGCCCAGGAAGCAGGTGGTGTCGCTTACTTCACAGCTCGCGGCTTTATTAACTTCAACTCTGCACTTAAGGCAGGAGTTGGACCTGTCCACTTGGCTGAAGCAACGATAGCACCGCTTTGGCAACTCGTTTACGCGACAACAGGACCAAGCAAAATGAACTTTGCCTAACGACAGTAACTTCCACATAACCGCCACTGTTGCACCGATGACTGCGACTTTCGATCCAAAAAGGCTGCGGCGAAGGCTCCTGACAGTGCATCAATCCTCGTCTACATTTGCTTGGTTTAACAATGCAGCAATAAGGTCACGCGGCTCGGTCAATCCGCCCAGGTCACAAATAATTGCGTGTTTGATCGGAGCAAGGACTCGTATTCCGTCTGACCCCCCATAGGACGTGCATCAGCTCATCGGTCAGCAACTGCTTGTCCTCCGAGCCCCCCCTTAGCTCTAGTAGCAACGAGTCTCTTACGTGCTTCGGCGGCGGTCTACTACAGTTTACGCACGTGGCAGGAAAGTCTTATCTATGAAACATCGCGCTGACAACCACGATTAACTCTTGTAATCGAACGACCTTTTCGGTAAAAGTGTTTATAATGCTGTGGTTTATTTTGCCGCTAGAATCCTTCTTGTTAGAGTACTGGACAGCGATTGAGTGATTGATCGATTTCATCAAGCGCCCTGTATTTTGGGTGTACACAGCATGCCCACGGCGGACAAGAATTTCCCCCTGCCTTGCGATGGGAGTTATACCGCTGCGACTCGGAAATTTTTGACTGTGTTCTTTAATATATTTTGTAAGTGCAATAGGACAGCAAAAAAATATAAATAAAGAAAACTAAATGCAAAAATATTTCCACTCAAAATGTGCGAAATTCAGAGCAGATAAAAATAAATGAAATAATACAATTATTTATATATATACTCTTTATTTTATTTTATTTAAATCTGGACTCTGGCAAGTAGATACTGATCGCAAAACGCTTGCACGACAAACTCGAGCCTTTTATTCGCAGGTAGAATACGGTATAGACAAAGACTTGGGAGTGTAGTATATGCATAGCAAAAATCATTCAACACAAAGAGCTCAACTTGTAACACTTTGTTGCAAGTATAAACAATGAAATATGTACGCAATAAAACATAAGTGTGCACTTGAATATGTTTATTTGTATAAACATACACATAAACATACTCACATATATATACAGCTAACCATGTTCATATATGTATGTACATTTATATATGCAGATACATATATTCATGTGGGCAGCAATGCACAGGCGTAACATGAGCTAGGGCCAAGCCAGCGTGTGAACGCTGACCATGCACTATGATGCAAGCGCTCCAAATAATATGTATGTATGTATTGATACTCTCCCTCTCTTTTGTAGCTGTCGCCTAAGTCGCATCATAATAATAGGTAACAATAGGTTAAGCCAAAGAATATTTTTGGAATAAAAAATCAATCGGAATAAGACCACAAGACTGAACTGACGTGTTCATTTATTTAATATTCATAACAGTGGAACCCGGTCATTACAGGAGCGAAAATACAAACGCGTCCGCACTTCAACGTATGACACATCTATCTGTTTTCCACAGAGTGTGGATGGATTTGTTTGATTTGTTTTTTCTGACATAACTGACATAAGATTCTTTATAATAATAATAATAATTTTGTATTTTTCTTTCGTGATTCTGATTTGGTGAAGCCATTTTAAATAAACACGAAGGGGAATGCATTCGTGACCTAGGAAAGTCACTTCATGCGATATGAGCCATTTTTTTTTTTTTTTTTGTGGAAAAAGATTATTAACTTCTTGAACTTTCATCAAGTTTGATCAGCTGAAAACCTGACATTAAGTCAAGGCATAAGGAATACTTAACTCAACCCAGTTGGCGGCATTGTATTATTTTTTTTTTTTTTGTAAATAAGTTCATCATTCTTTAGTCATAAAGTTTGTTTCTCAAAATTATTGGTTGATATTGATTCCTTATCAAGCCCGAACACATCACTATATATGTTGCATTGCTCTACTAATTGATATTTAAATTGTGCTGGAAAATTGTTCCTTAATTGAGAAACGACTACTTCAATTTTCTGGGCTTGTTTTAAGAATTACATAGTTTAAAAATGGTTCATATTGTAATTTTTTTATGTTTACCAATTGGTTAGTGTTTATGCCCAACGGGCAACACAAGGGTTAAGGGAGGCGGCAGCTTTTACCTCGCGCCGCTCTCACGATGATGCCCACCGGTCTCCCCACGATAAGAACTCTCCACACTTTGTTCCAAGCGGGGCTTATTCCCCGCTCTTAGAGAAGCTAGAGTTGGTTTAATTTTATCAGTGAATAAACGATAAAGTGAAGACAAATTTCTGCGAGTCCCCCTTTTTTTGAAGGAAGAATAAAAATAGGAAGATTCGTTTAGCTCCCCCCTTTAAGAAGGAAGTTCAACCCCCCTACAAAACATTTGGTCCTTCGAGCCAGATACCAAGAACCTCTCGAACCTCTGCATCGGTGGAATTTCAAATTTTCAATCTAAGTAATTTTTTCTAAATTATATGTATATGAATTTAATTCGTTTTTCCTCCTCAAAAGAGAAAAAATGTTGGTCCCCAATTTTTTCATACATATGTATATATGAGTCCAGTACAAAAGGCGCCATATTTGTTCGCCGACCTCAATATTTTTTCTCGCAATTTGGCATATATATATGCCAAGTATATAAGGCGCCATATTTATTCGTCTATTCCAATATATTTTTCGCAATTTCCAAAAGTTAACACATATGTATGTACATATGTATTTAAATAAATCTACGAAATTCAAAGTGATCTCCTACATATATGCAAGCAGAGTGTATGAATGTGACATAATATATGTAAGTTACAAAAATTTATCCAGTGCTAAATCCAAAGAAAAAAAAGTTTTTTGTGCAAATACAGCAAATGGTTGCAACAAAGAGAAAAGTTTTCAATACAAGTTAATAAAGATTTAAAAAAAAAAAAAAAAAGTGAACCACCCTGTTAAATATAATGGCCACATTTAGACATTTCTTTTATCACGGACACATCAGAAAAAATAAAAATTATTAATTTTGTATATAAAAAATTATATTCATCCAATCCATGCACACCTCAGCATATTTCCATTCCATATTCCATATTTAAAAAAAAAAATTTTTTGTTCATAGCCATACACACATATATATTCCATATAACATTTTACATATCCATACACCCATGAAATATATACATATATTTCATATATAAAATTTTACATATTCATATCCATATACATATACATACTACGAAAAGTTTTTATTTTCGCACACAAATATATATTTTTCCATCACCGCGAAAAAAATATTCCCGCTACCTCTTGCAGTCTATATACATACATATATATTCCATATAACATTTTACATATCCATACACCCATGAAATATATACATATATTTCATATATAAAATTTTACATATTCATATCCATATACATATACATACTACGAAAAGTTTTTATTTTCGCACACAAATATATATTTTTCCATCACCGCGAAAAAAATATTCCCGCTACCTCTTGCAGTCTATATACATACGTGCATACATAAGTTCCGTTTATCTGCGGTATACAGGCACAGCGGCAAGCTCATGTGCCAAAAGACCGGCACAAAGCACACAATTAAAAGTAGCTGTGGTACTTTTTCCAAGGTTGGCAGGCACTTTGTGGGGTATATATACTGAAGGGTCACGTTGCAAGAAAAGTCGAATAATATTCAATTATTAAAAATTTGTGTTCCGCTTCTTTTTATTCCATATCCGATCATCAAGAATTTGAATTCCAAAGTGTTTTAAGCGTTCCAAGTCGTGTCTTTGGTTTTATGTTTGAATTCCAAAGTGTTCCAAGCGTTCCAAGTCGTATCTTCGGTTCGGCAATTGGAGGAAAGGATTGTGATCAGACTTACAAGTTTGCTAATATTAAAGCCAAATAATTCAGGAATTTAAAGCATTTATGTGGATGAATAAGGAATAAAATGATTTATATTATAGTTCGAGACAAGAACTAAGAAAACAATTTGATCCTATCGCGACGACTTAACGAAATAGAATGAGCTCCAAACTAACATGTTCCCTTATTTATACCAATTCCCTCTAACATATTCTGACAGGTAATGTCAATGCCATGTGCGTAAAGTAAGCCACACTGTTAATGCCGAGTTATCCACAACCCTCTGTTAACCCTCTGTTAAGTTTTTTGAATTTTTAATTTTAAATTTTCCAGCTAGTTATGAATTCCACAATGTTCCAAGCGTTCAAACCAGCTCGCTACTATTATAACCGTCATTCTGTGGGGTTATGAGCACGAGCCCGCCAAAAGACGAAAAAGAGGATAAGACCACAGGATAAGACTTTGCTGCCACGCGCAAATCGTTGACTCTTGCTCCAAGTTTGCATCAGAGGAGTACCAGCCTTACTACTCCTCCTTCCAGAGTGCTTCAGACCCTTTCTAGCCCATTAGCTCTCACTCCCGCATTATTAAGCACGACTTCCCAGCAATCCACGTAAGAGCCACCTCGCCCGGTACCACCTCCACAGATTTTGGTAACCGCCCCAGAGTCACTCGGTCCGAATCCAAAAAGACTTTAGTTGCTTCCACCATGGCGTTGCAGAAGATTATCTCGATCGGCGATAAACTAATTCAGTTTTAAGTCGACACCCAAGTCACTTCATTGTCCGAGGACAGCGAATTTACGCTCCAAGTCCGTCGTGATCGAGGTCGAGCGTTGTGGGAGAGGGTCGAGTAGGAATATGAGAAATGCGGGGCACTCCCGGATAATAAAGATGGTAGCTCTGAAAATTTAGCCATCTAAGCTAAATATGCGATTCTCGAATATCCCCCGTTGAAAAGCTGTCAAGCACCTGACGCATATGGCTCAAGTCCAAATACTCTTGGATGACGGCGGCATACTTAGTCTTTGCCGGAATATTTTTTAGAAGACGGCTTTCGTTTTTTAGGAACTGACCCATTGCCCCGGTCTGGAGTGACTGACGTTGATGTTAGTTGGGTCTCGAAACGGAAGTGAGACTATGTATCTCCAGAAAGCATCTCTTCTTGTGGTCTTCTGGATATTGAGCTCGCAATAGGAATCAGACCGATTTGACCGATAGATCCTCCACCTCCTAAAACCTTGTTAGAAAAGTTTCAACTGCTTCCTCTCTCCTCACAGCGACCCTCGTGGTGAAGGCGCCACACGAACTAATGGGGACTAATGTCAAGCCAACCTCATTGTAGCAAAATTCCCGCTTACAAATGATGGTTTTGAAACAGCATGGAACCCCCTCAAACAGCGTTTCGAAAATAAGCGACTTATCGTGAACGGCCAATGCCGAGCACTTCTTGACCTGCCTCAAATTTCCCATGAGTCCGGAAAGGCAATACAAAATCATCAGAATGCTCTACAGGCATCGATTCGTGCTTTTGAGCACTGTGGCCTGCCAGTCACCACGTGGGGTGGCATGTTCGTATTTTTCCGTTCTATCAAATTGCCGAAGAACACCCTTTCACTGTGGGAGCAATTTCTTGGCGATAAGACTGCCATTTGAGAGTGGCAAACGATGGACGATTTCCTCACCGAGCGGTTTCGTACGCTCGAAGCGGTTGAAAATACAACTGCAATGGCTATTTCGGTTCCCACATCGAAACCTCCGCGAAATCCACTTCCAGTCACCCGAAAGGCAAATACATTTCAAGACAAACTGATCACCAAGTCCTGTGATTTCTGTTTAAAGGAGAATCATCCACCAGGAGCCAAGACGACGCACTCCGTCGTACAATACATTTTTGTGATGTCAGCATTGAAAACTAATCGGCAAAAACGCCACTTGAGAATCTGAGTAGTGTGATCAGACTAAAAACTGCTGCTTAAAAACTGCATGGTGTATCAAAAAAAATGTGCGTGTGGCAAATAGTCTTGGATGACGGCGTCGTAATCAGTTTTGCCCGGAATATTTTTTGAGAGACGACCCTCGTTTTTTAGGAACTAGGCCATTGAACCTGGTCTGTAGTGATCGAGATTGATGTTGTTTGGATCCCGGAACGGCAGTGAACCATATATCTCCCCGAATGATCTCTCCTTGTGGTTTCGGAAAATTGACCTCGAAAATGAGTCAGAATCTTTTACGGTTTGACCGGTAGATTCTCAACCTCCCAAAACCTTGTTAGAGGAGTTTCTAGTGCATCGTCTCTGCTTGAAGCGACTCTCGTGGTGAACGCGGCGCACGAACTAAGGGGGACGCCTTGCAACGGCCTTGAAATTACCCAACCGAATCTCGTCTCTTGTGCCATTAAAGTGCCGCACACTTCGGTCTGGATACCGGAAAGGGTTACCGCTGGTATGACGTCAATACCGAGAAGCAGATCGATTTTCGCCTTTAATCTAAAGGAGGGGTCGGCTAGCGGAATATTGGGCATTCCTTCCAGTGTGTCTTGGGCTATCGTACATGAAGGCAAATCATCGTCAACTTGGGACAGGACCAAAGCCTCCATCTCTATCTGGACTGGAGGTCCATGCGATGACCGAATGCTTACGTGACAGACCTTCAAGGTTCTGTTGACCTTTCCGTTAATGCCTGTCACCTCGGCTCTAACAGTTTGAATGGTAACTTCATGAGCCGGAACATTCGTTCGGATATAAAATTGGATTCTGAAGCCGGGTCTAATAACGCCCGTGCGAAACAGTTCAGACACAAGGACATTTTCTTTATTTATGCCGCCCTCTCTGGAACCGGCATCTGAAGAAAGCTGGAACATCGACGCACCGGATGATTCTCCTTTAAACAGAAATCACAGGACTTGGTGATCACCCTGGCTTGAATGTATTTGCCTTTCGGGTGCCTGGAAGAAATAGCCATTGCAGTTGTATTTTCAACCGCTTCGAGCGTACGAAACCGCTCGGTGAGGAAATCGTCCATCGTTTGCCACTCTGGAGTGGCAGTCTTATCTCCAAGAAATTGTTCCCACAGTGAAAGGGTGTTCTTCGGCAATTTGATAGAACGGAAAAA
Organism: Drosophila insularis; assembly: GCA_018903935.1. NCBI lineage: Eukaryota > Metazoa > Arthropoda > Insecta > Diptera > Drosophilidae > Drosophila > Drosophila insularis. Next base: position 103,360 of record JAEIFP010001655.1, on the reverse strand, counting down.
TACGAACATGCCACCCCACGTGGTGACTGGCAGGCCACAGTGCTCAAAAGCACGAATCGATGCCTGTAGAGCATTCTGATGATTTTGTATTGCCTTTCCGGACTCATGGGAAATTTGAGGCAGGTCAAGATGTGCTCGGCATTGGCTGTTCACGATAAGTCGCTTAAATTCGAAACGCTGTTTGAGTGCGTTCCATGCTCCATCATTTGTAAGCGGGAATTTTGCTACAATGAGGTTGGCTTGACATTAGTCCCCATTAGTTCGTGTGGCGCCTTCACCACGAGGGTCGCTGTGAGGAGAGAGGAAGCAGTTGAAACTTTTCTAACAAGGTTTTAGGAGGTGGAGGATCTATCGGTCAAATCGGTCTGATTCCTATTGCGAGCTCAATATCCAGAAGACCACAAGAAGAGATGCTTTCTGGAGATACATAGTCTCACTTCCGTTTCGAGACCCAACTCACATCAACGTCAGTCACTCCAGACCGGGGCAATGGGTCAGTTCCTAAAAAACGAAAGCCGTCTTCTAAAAAATATTCCGGCAGACTAAGTATGCCGCCGTCATCCAAGAGTATTTGGAGTTGAGCCATATGCGTCAGGTGCCATTTGACGGCAGTAATAACAGATAACATCTTTTATTTTCCACACCATGCGGTTTTTAAGCCCGAAATTACCACAACAAAGGTACGGGTAGTCTTCAACGCCTCTAGCAAGTCCACAAAAGGAGTAAGTCTCAATGACATAGTTTACCCTGGTCTGGTACTTCAGTCTGATCACACTACTCAGATTCTCAAATGGCGTTTTTTCCGAGTAGTTTTCAATGCCCACATCATAAAAATGTACCGTCAAATTATGGTCGATCCAGTTCATACACCATTTCAGAGGATCCTGTCCCGAAACAAAGAGGGGCAACTTGGTGATTACGAGCTTAATACCGTCACGTTTGGCATTAACTGTGCTCCGTTCTTAGCCATCCGAGTACTTCAACAATTCGCTAGCGATATTATCAAAACCTATATGTATGTCGATGATGTCCTGGTAGGGGCTCACAATGAAGCAACTGCAATCGCAATGGTCAATGAACTTCAAGACGCTCTTGGTTCAGCTGACTTTTTTTTCGCAAGTGTACGTCGAATGTGAAGAGTGTGCTCAGTTGGATCCCAAAGTGTCATTTGCTGAATGCTGATTTCCTCGGTATCGAAGAGGCCAGCACAGCAAAAACACTTGGAATCCGATGGAAAGCGACCACGGATGTGTTTTATTTTGTCATCTCACCCGAAGATACCAAGTCAGCTTATACAAAGCGAGAAGTCCTCGGTCAGATCGCCAAGTTATTCGATCCGGCTAGCTGGCTGACTCCCTTTGTAATTCAAGCCAAAGTGTTCATGCAAGAGCTTTGGCTACAAGAGCTAGGGTGTGATGATCAATTACCCTCCATCACAGGTGGCAGGAATTTACAAAGAGCTACTCCTTTCTTCACAAGATTCGAATTCTACGGTGGGTCCTTCATGATCCAAATTCCGACATTCAATTCCATTGTTTTTGCGATGCGTCACAGCGGGCTTATGGTGCCGCAATTTACGTGCGCGTTAGCAATGACCAAGGCATATCGTGCTGCGTTCTTGCAGGGAAATCTATGGTATCCCCAGTTAAAACGGTTTCATTGCCCCGCCTTGGGCTATGCGGAGCCACGCTTTTAGCTGAACTGGCAGCTGCAGTTCTTCCACAACTTCGAGTTGATAATGCTGAGGCATTTTATTGGTCAAATTCCACCGTAGTACTGTCGTGGTTAAAAAAGCCACCCTGAATATTGGCAACGTCTGTCGTTAGATAAAATTGTGACGGCAACAAATAGCGCCCAATGGATCTCCGCGGCCTGAGTGCGCAGTTACTTGTACACAAGGATTTGTGGTGGCATGGCCCACCATGGCTACGGTAATAAAGGTCCATGTCGCAATCGTTAAGCCAGCTAACGAGATACCGCCTCGATTTTCCAATCTGGCACGTGCCTTACGAGTGGTAGCATATGTGTTCCGTTTCGGCAGAAAGTGTCGAAAACTTCCAAACCATTACTTCGGGGAAGTGACCTCTAGTGAGATCAATCAAGTACTCCAGGCTCCAGGTTGATCCAAGTCACTCAGCGTGATTACTTGCCGACTGAACATCAGTGTCTTCAGCAGAAGAAATTTCTGCCCCCGTCTCTGCTCAATTTGAATCCGTGCATTGACGCATCAGGTGTGATCCGAGCATGTGGGCGCGTGCAACAAGCAGCGGCCCTCAGTTACGATGAGTGTAACCCCATTCTGTTGCCAGTCGTAATTCCATTGTCTGGCTGTTGGTGCTTTTCACGCATCAGATCTCTCTGCATGGGGGCAGTCAACTGGTAGTCCGTCTCTTCCGACAGCGTTTGATTCCAAGACTGCGGAATCTAGTCAAATTGGTGGTCAATTCATGCAAGCTCTGCGTGATCTACAAAAGAAGGCTGCAATCACAGCTAGTGGGCACCCTTCCGTCACAGCGAACCACTGTCGCACGGCGTTTTACGACCACCGGGATAGATTTCGCAGGTCCTTTCAACATCAAGAGTTTCACCGGCCGCGCCAGTCGCATATCAAAGTGATATGTGTGTGTCTTTGTTTGTTCCTCTACCAAAGCCCTTCAACATGAGGCAATTTTGGAGAGCGCTTCCAGAGCGCTTGAAAAAGATTTCATAAAGTCTACCCAGCAGAAAATATTATCCCACTATAGCCATCAGAATCTGTCCTGGCATCTTCCTCCAGAAGAAAGAATTCAACCTCTCCACGTGAAATTGCAGTAGCGTCCAGCAGCAGGTCGGTCCTCCCAAATGAGAAGGGCCGAGCTGCCAATCGTAATATGTGTATTGTAAAATCCTATACTAATCCGTTTTCTTCTTTATTTGATCGGTCAGCTCTCTAAAATCCAATTCGACTCTATGGCTCAACGACCACGTACAGTTAAGGCATCGAAGGAGGAGCGCAAATGTTTGCGAGGAACTTAGTCCTTCCGTTGCCGAGACTGTCGCGGAATCCATCCTTCGAAGCGATGCCGTCGCTTCTTGCGGCTGAACGTGGAAAAGAAGATGAGGGCGGTGCTTGCCAATAAATACTGCGCCAATTGTCTGGCCCGTCAGCACTCCGAGGGACGCTGTCTGAGCGGTGATAGGTGCCGCATATGCAAGAATGTGAAGGCCCTCGTGGATCCTTGCTCGGCGGTATCGTCGATTGCGATGTCTCTGGCCACAGCCTTTAAATTGACAGCCGTCAATATTGGGGAGGAGAAAGCGGTGGCAGCAGTGATCCGGTCCCCGATCAGCGAAGGATGGCGACTGGAGGTGATCCTGAAGGTGGTCGATGGCCTGTGCTGCCGAAGTCCATGCTGTGGACCCGTAAATTGCCAATAAGTTTCAGGGCATCATCCTGGAGGACGACATTTAGCTACCCCCTCGAAGAAAGAAGTTCAAACCCCCTACAAAACAGTTGGTATTAGTTGTATTTAGGAAACGGATGGATGCTGCTATCGTAGTTGCAACATAAATTCCATTATTTATTTCTTGATTTGGTACAAAAGATGAATTTCTAAATCTTTTGAAGGTTGGTAAAAATAAAAATTTATTTACAGCACTATATATTATTGGGATTTAAATTTTGAATTTGAGATTGTTGGGTCTAATTAAGAAACTGTCTTCCGTGAGTTTAAGGTCCAGCAGGTTCAGTGCCTATAATTCTATCGCACGGTATTGTGAAATCCGAGTCTTCTATTTGAATTTCGTGTGGAATTATATATTTAGTTGTCTGGAGTACCCTGGCCATAGATATTTATAATTTTATTGCTTTAAATATCGTAATTATCTTAATTTATGTATTTTGATAAGTATATCCGAGCCAGTGTCTATTAAAAATTAAAGTTTATTTTTATTTAATTAATTTGTAACGATGACGTTATCGATAATACAGGCCAGTGTTACTTTGCTCTGTTATCTTTGTGCAACTGTTTACGAATTTTGGCGCGGAATCATTCTAGTTGTTATATGTGAATGCCTGGATGATAAGTTTCAACTTATCAACAGAATTGTTCTGGGTCATTACTTTTACAGCCGTAGTAATGCTGTACTTATTGGCCAATGTTTGGCTGAGGCTTTCGCTGATATAGGAGCCTTGTAGGGCCTTTGTCAGTTTTTCTAATTCATGGGTGTGTAGGTTACCCGTTTTGTACTTTTGTTGCAGAAAAAGAATTTAGGAGATATCACTTCTAATTATTCTCCTTTTACTGCATTTGTCAATTGACTAATTATTTCAGGAACTTTCTGCTCATTACTGATCAGATTATTTGCATGGCCTATAAACTTTGGTTTGATTGGGCTTATAACCTAATAAGATGTAAAGAACCAAAAAAACTTTGTCGCTATCGTCATTGATTTTTACCATTAGTTTTGACTCATTTAACTCTTCTTATTGGTTTTATCAAAGAAAACAATTTAATTTACTTGCCACTCCATGGCAAGAAGCTCCCTTTCGTTAGTCGCAAAATTTCTTTCGTTATTACGCAATTTACGGGAAATAATGGTAATTGGTCTGCCTTTTTGTGAAAGGACAGCGCCTGTGGTAAGATCAAATGGTTGTCGATAATCTGGGTAAGCTAAAAAAACTTCTTCCGAAGCTAAAAAATCTTTTAGCTTGGAGAATGTCTGCAGTTATTCTGAAATAAACTCGATTTTCTTTTCGGGGCAAGTTTTTGCAAACTTTTCCATTTTCGACCTTTAAAATATCTGGGCGATAATAGATGGCCAATCCAAGAAATGATCTGAGGTCGAAAATGGTGCTTAGTGTTGGAAAATTATTGATTGCCTGAACTTTTTTGGGTGAAGCTGTAATACCATCCCTGGATACGATGAATCCCAGACAGGGTTTGAAACCTGCGAAAACTGTGAACAGTTTTGCTGTGTGCTTATGCTTCTGCTTCGGAAACTATGAACAGTCGAAGCAAAAGCAACAGCCAAAAAGCGAATTCAGAAAATCTGACAGCAAAAGCAGTAGCTGATAACCGAAATAGAAAATTTTGCCAGCAGCAGCAAACAGCAAAAATCCGTTTCATATTTGGTAAACAGTCACAGCAATGAATAGCACAAAATTTGCGACTTTTGCTAATTCGACTACAGCAATTTAAACACTGATCCCAGATACTTCACACTGTTTTTTAACAAATTTGGATTTTTCCTGTGATACTCGCATCCCATGTGATACTCGCATCAATGTCCTTAACATGGTCTTTTTTTGTTTTGGAAAAAAAATTAACATCGCCTATGTAGACGTAACATGTTCTACTTTTTTTTCGCTAAGGGCGTCATCGATGGCCCTCTGGAAGATACTGAGAGCATTTTCGAGCCCGAAGGGGAGTCTGCAGAATTCATACTTCCCATTATTGACAGAAAAGCAGAAAATCCCGATTTAAAGTCCAAGGTTGTAAAATATTGGGCCTTTCCTATGTTCGACAGGATTGTTGAAATAATCGGAATAGGGTACTTCTCATCTGTAGTATTTTAATTAAGTTTTCTAAAAATTACTAACCTCTTGTTATGGAACACGTTTTCATCCATCCCTTTTTTGTCGACCACACAGGTCGGATTATTATAGGAAGATTTTGAAGGTCGAATTATGCCGTGGACAAAGTCCGTAATGCCCTTTGGGAGTGGGTATAGTTTAGAGTATACCGGTTCCCCATTTGTTCGTAGAGTTGCTCCAGTGTTTATGTTATATGCGAACGCTCCTACTTTTTCGTCTATCATCTTGTTGAAAGACTTAAGTACAGCAGACGTCCGGCTTGTGTATGTATTGGACATTTTTCCGTTACCTTTGAGGTCGCATGTATGGATCTGACCTTACATGGTTTTTCTGCGGGGGTAATAAATTTTAGAATGGCCATTGGTCGAATATAATTTTTTGAAGCACCCGTATTGATACTGTTCTTGTGATGAACGGTAAAAGGGAGTGTTCCCTAAAAAAAAAACAAGTTTCTTCACCATCTGACAAGTCATCACTAGCTGCCAGCACGCTCGCCTCTGCTTTTGTATCATAACCTTTTTCCGCAAGGGAATCTTGAGACGGGAAATGATCTGCTAATTTCTTTTCGACCCGTTGGCAGATTTTATGGACTTGTTTCCCCAGTATCTGGTTGGTTGCCTTTACTTTGAAGATGAATAGACCTCCGTGGGATCTGGTGCTGGAATCGCCTGAGCCACGGGATTTTTGATGGCTTCACTTTATTGTTTGGTTTTTCGTGAACCCTAGTGTAATCGGTAGTTTTTCTATATGCCCCTTGGCTGTTTTCTGAGCCCCTATTCTGATTAGCATTATTTCGAAAATTTTGATTTTTTTGTTCAAGGGAGCCCTGAGCCTTTTCTTCAGTAGCCCGCGTAAAGCTTGCAGCGAAAGCTGCGTAGTCGTGACTAACTTTGGCTTCGTGCGCTTATGCTAGTGCAGTGGGTAAATCCTAGGGCTTTGCTGGCAAAACTACTGACCTGAGGGATTTCTTTAGTCCCGACACAAAGGACTGTAGCGGACCTAAACTGTTCACTGACGCTGTCTCATATGTCATAATTGCCTACTGCTTGGTAATGGGCGGAGCTGCCCCTATAAGGTGGAAATAGCTCATATGCGAATGAAGCTGCGCAGTGCCATGTAATATACTCGTTCTGATTGCCATCCAAATCTGGCAATGCTCTAACGATAACTAATGGTTTCCTGCACTCTATGCCTGGGATGATTTCGGTATCCCTATATACCTCCACCTCCGGGGCGGCTGGTTTTGAACCTTCTAACTGAGTCCTTAGAGACTCGATTTCTTGGTTTAACTGTTGTGTGAAAGTAGACTGCATCTGTGCAGCCTGATGGTAAAGCGCAGTCTGAACTGCCACTTGTACTATTTTCATCACCTCCTCTGTTGTTGGCATTTTGAAATTATCGTTCACTTGCTCACTGCTGTCTCCTATAACCCTTAATAATTCCTCGTCACTACTTTCACTGTTTTTCTGATTATCTCTCCACATTAACAGACGGGAACATTGTTCCCAGAACAAAGATTTCGTTTAATAATGCAAATTGTTTTTGTTATGATTGGTGCAAAATTTTGTTTTAGAATCAATTAAAAGAGAGCATGTCCACCGCGACGTTTTTGATAACTAACCACCCTTAGCGCCAAGCGATTTATTAAATTTTCGACAATCCACCATTAATTATATTAAACAACAAAAATCTCACTTATACTTTCATTTTTCTGTTGGTGAATTTCTCTGCCCTCTTTTTGTTGTATTATGGCCGGCGGTATTTTGGTGGCTTTTTTTGTCGTTTGTTGTGGCTGCTTCTCGTCTTCAATTTGTTTTTTTTTGCCGCTGCCGTCACCAGTCCAGTGACGTGATTTTGTTGTTGTTTTTGGTTTTTATTAATTTTTTTTTTCTTTATTTTTGTAGTGACAATTTTTTTACCACAGTGTTTAAAACTTTTGGGTTTTTGTTTTTTATTTCAATTCTACTTTTTACTTAGAATTGTTTTTAAACTTTTGGGCACTTTTAGTTTCCGTTGGGCGCCAGTAATTATAATGTTTTTTTATATTCAATAAATTTGTTTTGTGATTTAATTTGGTTACTATTAAAATGTTTATTTATATTTGATTCATTTGTTTAGTGCAAGCCACGGTTAGTGCGCTTGGAGTCGAACCCTAAGCATTGGGCGTCAGAATGCTGACACTGCGCCTCGTGCTGTTAGCAGCGGTCAACGTCTTGCGGGCCGGCTCATATTACCCAGACCGTGGGATCCCTGACCCAGCGATCGTGGCCATTGACAAATGCAGTAACAGCTATATTCTCTTCTCCATGTTAACTTATACATCAAAGCTCTCGAGGAAGACGGACATGTTTTTTTCTGAGCACCCGCAGTTTTAATTGATTTTTAATTTTTCTTATTTTGTTTTATTCGCATCGCGATCGCAATTCAAATTATATTATTAAATCGAACTTGCATCGTACTTTTTGTTGCGTTTTTGCGTGATTGTGTTAATAATTTTAACAACTTTCATTTCTGTTTATTTCTTTTCTAATAACCTTTGTTGGTTTTTTCTTCTCTTCCTCTCCCTCACTTCTCAACTCTTTTTTTTTCGTTCTTGTAAATCACCAGCAACGCTCATTTGTTGTTGTCTTGCAATTTCGTTGAGTTCTTGTTGCAGTGTTTTTGTTATTGTGATTTCAAGCTCCAGCGCTCGTGCTCTTCTTTCTCTCTCGATTTCGCTTCGCTCGTCGCCGTTACTTGCGCTCATATTGCAGTCTGTTGACTGTCTGCAATATACATTAATATCTCTTAATCAGTGCTCTCTTCTTCTTTTAACCCTTGTGCACCATCAATACCTCTCTTTCTTATTTTTTTTGGACCTCAGTGTGTTATATATTGTATTACCAAAACATTTCACATTTTTATTTATTTGGTTATTAATTCTTATAGACTTTTGATTATTTTCTTCTAATTACCTCATTATGCCTATCTGTTCGGTTAAAAAATGTTTGCAGCCCGCCTCACCCCTGAATAGTTTAATTTACTATTGGCTGTGTAAAACTACAGTACATGTTAAGTGCCCCGGCTTTACATGCAGGGTAAAGGATCTGTTAGATAAAAAAAGAGTCTCAAATGGGGTTGTGAGTCGTGCCGTGTCGTGGAAGATGAAATGGAATTATTCATGCGGTAAACAAACGATAACCTAATGAGTCTGTCCGCCAGTTTTCTTAAACTCTCGCAACAGTTTAAAGTTGTCGAGTCTCAGTTTGGTAGTTTAACGCTACTGACTGAGTCTCGAAAGCGTAAGAAGGCGGGAGAACAGACTTCTGATTTGTCCTTGCGTTTGCCGGTCTCCACATCTATATCGGTTCCGACCCCTTCTCAACCAATGCAAACTCCAATCCGCAGACGATGTCTGTAGTGTCCATTTTGTCTGGGCAAGAATCTACACCCATGGATTTTTCCGACAGAGATTCTAATAATAGTAATGCCGGACTGCCACTTGTTGCAACTGATGCTACAATTAATGCGGTAGGTGATGCAATACATGCAGTGCCACCTAAAAAACACACTTTTATCTCGAGACTTCTCCCTGATGCTACATCGGATGATGTCATAGCCCATATTCGCGCTAAACTGAATGTCTCCAATATATCCATTGAAAAGTTTAAATTTTCATATTCTAGAGAAATTTCATCTTTTAAAATCAGTGTTCCAATTGAGTTCTTTGACGGTATCTGCAGTTCTAGCTTCTGGCCGAAAAGCTTAATTGTGAAGAAGTTTACGTCCAGAGAAAGGAAGACACGGGGCCAAACAAGGATTCCTTCACCATCTATTCTTCTTTCTTCTTCATCTATTCCCACTCCTTCCTTATCTATACCTTCTTCTACTCTATCAAAAAACTAACAACTTCCTTCTCTGTCGGCTACAGAATGTCTGAGGATTTGAGGTCTGTCTTTTGATTTTGATCTGAGACTTAGTTAAAACCTGTAATTTTTGACGCCACAGTTTTACCCTCTAATTTCAATATTTTTAGACGAGATCGTTGTGGTGGTGGAGTTCTTATTGCTGTAGATTGCGCTCTATTATCGGGACTGATAACGATACCTGTCTCGAGTAGTACCGAATTTATATGCGTTAAAGTACCTTTTATTGGTTTTTCCATTTTTGTTACCTGATCTTACATTCCGCCCCAATCGGAATGGTCAACCTACATACTTACTACACTTAGAATCTATTAAATGTGTACTTGAATTGCTTTCTGACAGAGGCTCTTTAATTGCCCATGTTGACTTTAGCCTGCCCACTATAACTTGGTAAACGCTTAATGATAGCAAAACGTTTCTGCCCTCTAGGTGTCACGGTTTTATTAATCGTCTGCTTGAGCTTTCTGGATCCGATTTTCACTTCTGATCCTAGTTTTTGTAAAATATCTAGAACTAGTCCAATGGTGTTACCAGAGGATAGTTTTCATCTAACTTTGGAGTTATCTATTGAGTTTTCCAGCCGCGAGTCCATTTCCTACGGTACGCACCCGATGTTTTCGAAAGACTGACTTTGTCGCACGAAACTATGCACAATAATTTATACAGTTGTACGGAAATTCATTTCCCATTTATTTATTTTATAACACTGTTGATTCAATATTGGTGTCTCCTGTAGTGACGCAAAAATCATGGTTTGCGCGGGGGCTGTCAAAAATGAAGAATCTTAGGTCTAGGTATTACAAAAAGTATAAAGTCACGGGTCTTCTCGTTATTTGGTTGAATATCGAATTTTATTGCTTCTAATTCTGAATGCTATAATAATTACTTACAACGTTGCAAGTTGCAATTCTCCGAAAATTCCAAGGAGTTCTATAGTTTCGTGAACTCAAAACGAAATTCTACCTCCCTTCCATCGTTTGCAGTTTTTGATAATGCTTCGGCCTCTTCTGATTAATGTATTTCTAATTTATTTGCTTACTTTTTCTCCATTACGTACAACTCTTGTCAAATATATCCTTTACTTAAGCCTTTGGTGTTGTCGGTTACACTGTCCGAGTTTCCAACTAAATGGAAGGATTCGTTTATTTTACCTCTCCACAAATGTGGCAATCAATCCGGCGTCACTAATTACAGAGGAATTTCTAAATTGTCAGTGAAACATAAACTGTTTGAGAAAATTATGACGTCTCAAATACAGCATTTATGTAAATCTATTTTTTCGCCATACCAGCTTGGGTTTGTGAAGAATAGATCTACCGGAACTAACCTTTTACAGTTTACATCATTTGTATTCCAAGGTTTTAATAAACAAAGGCAAACTGATGTCATATATACGAATTTCAGTAAGGCTTTCGATTCGGTAAACCAAGCCTTACTATTACATAAGCTCAATTTGGTTGGCTTTCCGGATGCTCTGCTTGCTTGGATTTTACAATATCTAAGCAATAGGAGGCAGAGGGTTCTTTTTAGGACCTCTCTTTCTTCTTTTGTGTTGAATCGAGAGTCCCACAGGGTAGTCACCTTGGCCTATTACTATTCACCATTTTTTTTAATGATCTCCCCACCGTTCTTTTAAATTCCAGAGTTCTTATGTATGCCGATGATGTAAAAATCGCTAATCGCATCGTAGACTCGCTTACATGTCATACCTTACAACTGACCTGAATGCTTTCAGGGGTGGTTTAGGGCTAACTTGTTATCGCTTAACTGTTCTAAGTGCAAAATTATGTCTTTTTATAGAGGTTCTCCCCAATTAACGAGTTACTTTTTAAATAATTTCCCGTTAGAAACAATTAATAATACTTTTTTGGTTGTTTAAGATTTGGGGATCTTAATAGACCACAAACTTAGATTTAGTCATATCCATTACTGTTAGTAGGGCTAAGAGTGTTCTTGGCTTTATAAAGTGCTGGTCGAAGGAATTCAAGGATCCATATACTACCAAAATACTTTATACTTCATTAGTCCGCCCCATATTGGAGTATGGATCTTGTGTTTGGTCTCCACAATATGAGTTTTATCAAAACAAAATAGAATCTGTACAAAAGCAGTTTTTACTTTTTGCCTTTCGTGATTTGCGCTGGGATCCAAATGTACAACTTCCGTCTTATTCTAGGCGACTTCAGTTAATTAACCTACCTTCTTTAACTACCTCCATATACTACCAAAATACTTTATACTTCATTAGTCCGCCCCATATTTGAGAATGGATCTTGTGTTTGGTCTCCAATATGAGTTTTATCAAAACAAAATAGAATCTGTTCAAAAGCAGTTTTTACTTTTCGCCTTTCGTGATTTGCGCTGGGATCCAAATGTACAACTTCCATCTTATTTTTGGCGTCTTCAGTTAATCAACCTACCTTCTTTAACTACCTCCTTTTCTTTATAAACTTCTGAATGGTGAGATTGACTCTTCCGAGCTGGTGAGCCAAATTAATATTTCTGTTCCATCTAGAAGGACCCGCAATTACACACCGTTTATACTTCCTACCTGCACAACTAACTTTGCTCTGCATGAACCTTTAGTAGTCATCTTTGCTTTAACCTATCCTGCTTTTAATATATAACCAACTTATTCTCTTATTACTTTTAATATTTTATATTTCTTTAGTTTAATTTATGTAGTATTTATTTTCCGGGTTTTTATTGGCAATGATGTTAGTTTGACAATTGAATATTATGGCTTTTACAAAAAAAGAAATTGACTGCAGGTCTGTCCCGAAACGTGTGCTCGCTGTCGTTGCAAACTTAGAAGTCAAGTGTGACCGTCTTTTATTATTATGTTATGCCGGCCTAGAACTACGAACAGGCTTCAGAAACGATAACCGCTTCTGCTTCTTTTAATGTCTATCGGTACCTCATCACCGGTTCCTACATTAGGCCCTCCTGACGTTTCATTCGACTCGAATGAATTTCCCAAGGTTTCATGAACTCGGCCACAGTGGATGTTTTTTAGTTGGCTCTTCCGTATCTCCCATCCTTTCAACCTCATATCTTCCACGTTTCTGGACTGATACTACCTTGTACAGCCCCAAGTATTTTCCTTTGGGGTTAAGACCTACCCCGTACCGTGTCCGCTTTATCGCTACTAAATCGTTAAGTCTATATTTTCATTCGATCTTCCGTTTTGCATCATAAGACTTTCGATTTTCGTCCTGAAGTTTTTTTATATTTTCAATCGCCCTATCTCGGATCTCCTTTCGTTCCTCATCCAACTCGTTCACTATGCATTCTAAAATACGCTCTCCTAGCTCTGCATCTTCAGGAACACTCATATCTAAACCTGTTAGTATCTTAAAAGAACTCACTTTTGTACTTCTTGACTCAGTGTTGTTTATCATTTGTTGCACCTTGCCTACATGCTATTACCAGGTTACTGGACACCAGTTGTAATTAATAAATTTTGTCTGTTATTGTCCTTACAATACTGTTCAAACAAATGTGACGTAAGCGCCGTTCCCCTAACGGTCACTACTCTCATTGGGTTACCGAATATATTTGCTTGTTTTTCCAAATGAATTACGACTTCTTCTGCCCCGGTACTTCGGGTAGAATATAACCATACGAACTTACTAAAACCATCGACAACTACTAGCAAATGATTGTACCTATTCTTAGTGAGGTCCATCGGACCTCAGATACCCTTCTTTTCTACCCATTTTCGCATTTGTTATAATACACTGTACGCAACTCTCAACTAATCGTGTAACTTTTCCTTTCAATTTGCGAATGAAATATGATTTTTCGACCAATAACTGTGTTTTCTTTGCTGAGAAATGTCCTTGTTTATGGGCAAGCAAAATAATTTTATTCTCCATCTGCTCGGGTACTACGATCAACTGCTTATTGGCATCTTTGAACAAGACCTCATTCAAAATATAGAAATCTTCATACGCGCCCTTTTCAACTAAACTTCTTATAGCATTTATCCACTCATCAACCATCATATCGGAAAGTGGCTTCGCCATTAAAGCATATCCCTCAATAAATTTTCGAAAATACGATGTTAAACCGAGAAATTTTTGCACTGTTTTCTTATCATCCGATCTTGGGAAATTGTGTACCAACGAAATTTTCTCTTCACTCGGTTTTATTATCCCTTCACTAATCACGTATCTTAGAAAATTGACTTGATTTCTGTAGAATCTGACACTTTTTCCAGTTTAACTGTAATCCGTTCTTCTCGGCTACCCCCAAAACTAATTTAATTCTTGACATTCCCCCTTTAATGTGCTTGCTTTGAATGATTATATCATCCATATATACGATCGCTATACCTTTCTGAATTAACACCTGCATTGCTGCCATCATGAATCTCGTAAAGACCGCTGGAGAGTTTGAGATACCAAACGTACATATAAGAATTCGTACTGTCCTTTCTAGGTAACAAATGCAGTAAACTTCTGCGAACTTGCTTCTACTGGTACATGAAAATATTCATTTCTCAAGTCCAGTGTAGTAAAAGCTTTTATTTCTTGCAATTGATCAATTACACTGTCCATCAATACTATCAGAAAATTATCGCGAATTATCTGTTCATTCAATTTTCTATATTCGCAACACAACCTTTTAGCTCCGTTTGAATTTACTACCAATACTAAAGGGGATGCATACACCGATGTACTATCTCGAGTAATTCCTTCGTCAAACCATTCTTGTATCTGCTTATCTACAATCTGCTGATCGCAGTAGGCCAACCGTCTTGGGTGTTGGTATACGGGAATATCATCTTTCAAAATAATTCTCATTTCAATCTTCGCATCAGGATTGCGTTTTGGCTTGTATCGCTGAACTATCATTTCGACCTCTTTAGCCTATTCTTGGCTTAATTGAGACAACTCTAAACCGATTTCGTCCTTCCCTTCAAAAACTGTGTAGACATCTTCAAATTGTTTCATCCAATCTCCAACAGATTCAGTATTTTCTTCTTCTAACTTCTGCTTACTGCTAATCAAAAACTGAGTGCCATTTTTTGTTACCTTCATGTCAACACTATCAAGAATCATTCTTTCCAAAAAAGCGTCAAACCCCAATGTCATGTTGAACAACATTTGCTTGCTCTTCTCGTTTAATCTGTGTTTCGATACTAAACTGAGCTGCACCATGACCTGGCTGACCGCACTTAAAACACTTTCGAACTTTTTCTTTTTCTTAAATGAGTCGCCTCTCCGCAACCAACACATTTTCTCTCTCGAGCCTGTACTGCTTGTGCTTCACTTGAACCATATGCCTTACTTTCAAATCTGTTCGTTGCCTTGTATGAGTCACGTCCCTTCTTATAAACTTCGATTTGAAACTTTAACTTTAATATTGCGAGCTTGGAATAACATTTTGTTGGTTTTTGTATACGGAATACCTTTAACGAAGTACTCTATCAGACTCTGCTCATCTACATTTACCAGCTTCGCGATTTCCATCAATGCATATAATTATTCATTTAGAGTTTGCCTTTCTTCTGTTGGCGTTGACTTAACTTCTTCTGGACTGCAGCTGAAAATATTTTTACACTAAACTCAGCACGAAGACCTGTTTTCAAAGAACTCCAGTTTTTAATATATCTCTGATTCCTTATGAAAGATTTTGCCACCCCACACAATAACTGTTTTCCATACACAAATAACTGTAATTCATTCCACTGTACCGTGGCTGCAGATTCTTCTAGTTCTTCAATCCATTGAGCAATGTTAGGAATATCTGAACCAGAATACTGTGACACACTGTCCTCAACATCTTTCAAAGTAAACCACGATCTCTAGGGTCTAACTACGTTTTCCGCTGCAATCTCTAGTCCCTAGCTTTGAAAATTGTTATCAGTTTTCGCAAGATCTGAATAACATACGCTTTTCCCGTCTTTTGTTGGTCCCACGTCGCTCTGCTTTGTCGTCGTCTTCGATGTTGATTAGTCTTATCGCCAAGAAATGCTTAAAAAAATCTCTCTCAGCAACAATATTGAAGTTTCTCGCCAACCTTTGAGTTGTTGCGACTGCCAAAATTTTCTCACGCCGCCACCACCAGAAGTTGATCACACCACCGCCGCCAACGCAGTTCACTCCTAGAGCTCAACGCTAGTCTCCGTTGTTCACGCCGTCACCAACAGATTTTGTCCACCAACACCACCAGATTTTGTCCACTACTAACGCAGTTCACTCATAGAACTCAACGATAGTCTGTGTAGAATTTCAAATTCGTTGCGTTCAGTCCTGGCTAACCGCTGTACACTCCGCTGTACACACAGCCTCCGTTGTGGCAGCATCGTATCGACTTTGCAAACTTGAATTAATCTTACAATCGGAATCGTTGTTACCCTTCGATCTGTTCCTGCCATGCCTTTCGATTGCTGGTGTATCTCAACGGTACTTTCTTCGGCCAAACCTCTCACAAATATTTCGTAATGTGCTGCGAAAATTCCAGAACCACCTTTCTGATCAGCTTTCTCACTCCTTCTGCAGTTGCCTTATGTCAGTGTCACTTGCTGTCTCCCTCATCGGCCGAATTTACAAGTTCTTGTTGCTCACCGATAGCGCGCTTTTTACTGCAGCTATCTCGCTTCCTCTCACTTGAACGTTCCCTCGAGGCAGCGTCACCTGCTGTCGCCCTCCTTCTTAGAATTTTACAAGTTTTAACGAATTTGTGAAATTCAATAGCCAATATTAATTGTTTCAATTTTAAACTGCAATCCCGGATGAGCCCCCAATTTTTATTATTTTATTTATTTTTCGGGTTTTTATTGGCAATGATGTTAGTTTGACAATTGAATATTATGGCTTTTACAAAAATAAGAAATTGACTGCAGGTCTGTCCCGAAACGTGTGCTCGCTGTCGTTGCAAACTTAGAAGTCAAGTGTGACCGTCTTTTATTATTATGTTATGCTGGCCTAGAATTACGACCTGGCTTCAGAAACAATAACCGCTTCTGGTTCTTTTATTGTCTATCGGTACCTCACCACCGGTTACTACATTTATGTTTATATATGTAATTCGGCTTTGCCCTTAGGTCAGAGTTGGTAGAGGTTGTAACACTAATTTTAATTAGTGTCATTTGTGACAGGCCCGTGCCTGGTGTCATATGTGCCACTTGTTCGTACTAAGCATTGTACGTCTACGTCTATATACTAATTAATTTATCTTATCAACTGTTATTAATTACTTATTTTTAAATGGTGGTAGTTTTTGCGACCTTTGTGTTGTTATCTAAAATTCTATCAGGCTTCAGGTCATTTTTTTCAAATAAAACGTAGTTTTTAAAATTTATTTATTTCCGATATATTTCGGTTGCGCAGCGGCAACCGTCTTCAGGGCAACTACAATAAAATACAAGAACATTTAACAATTGTGTGACATTTAACAATTTTGTAACATGCATTATTTAACACGTCAGCACCGTTCGACGTGAAGTTAAGAACTAATTCTTGTCAAGTAAATGTCTGTATATGTGAGCGCAGTTGTCGGTATCAGTCTTAAAGTTAAGTCGTTTGGCGCTCGGTGTATTGATGATATGTAGGATCTCCATGGTAAACCTTTTGTTGTAGTGCCGCTCTTCATCTAATATTGTTGTCTCCTCGAAATTCGGTGCATGGCCACTAGTTGCACAGTGTGTCATTAGTGCTGTTTTTGATGTGTCTGAGTAATGTCTCATTTTATAGTCAGATTTGTGTTGGTAAATCCTAGTTTTTAATTTCGATTTGGTCGTCCCTATGTATATCTTATTGCACTGTATGTTTCCTTGTCCATTGCATGGGATTTTGTATATCCAAGCATTCCAACGGATTTAGCATTGGACACAATCAGGATCAAATGGACTAAAATACAGGAACACACAAAGATACCAAAAGCTTTATTTATGGAAATAGTAAAATTCTGCATCCAAGAGAATAGATATTTTACCTATAAGGACCAAACATTTATACAATTAAAAGGAATGCCGATGGGATCTCCGGCCTCACCTGTCATTGCTGACATCGTCATGGAAAATCTTCTGGACACTACAATGGATAAACTAACCAGACCACCAAGATTATTGACGAAATATGTAGATGATATTTTTTCAATTATACACCAAGATGACATCGATAAAACACTGGACACCCTAAATTCATTTGACAGGAATATAAAATTCACTATGGAGCTGGAAGACAATGGAAAACTAGCGTATTTGGACTCTATGGTCATCAGACGAGGAAACGAATTAAAACTTAAATGGTACAGGAAGCCAACAGCATCAGGACGAATCATCAATTTTAACTCAAGACACCCTAAGACGATGATAATAAATACAGCAAGGAGCTGTATCCAACGGATGCTTAACATTTCGGATAAAATATACCATGAAGAAACGAAGATGGAAATAATAAGTATTTTACAGGACAACGATTTTCCGGATAACGTAATCAAGACATTATTCAAAAAACATAAATCCCCCATTGACAAAACCAAAAATGAGAAAACCTTCTTATCTGCCACTTATATACCTAAATTATCAGAAAGACTATCACATTCTGAATGTTATGACAAAGATCAAATAAAAATAGCACACAAACCAGACAACACCAATACAAATCTTTCACTCGTTGCAGAGGACGGACGTGTTTTTTTTGCGCTTATCAACTTTTATTTTTTTCTCGCGATTAAATACTTTTTCATAACTTTTAAATTTATTACCGGTTAAATTAATTAATAATAATTTCAGCATCCGAATTTTATTTTCATTTTGCGAATACTTGCTGTCGCTTTTGTTTAAATTTAAATAAAATCAAAACATACAACAATACTCGCATTAGCGGTGTTGTTGTTTTGCTTATCTCTTTTGCTTTTGTGTCTTTACCGTTTTTAACTAACTCTCGCGCTCTTGCGTACAAATTGTTGTTGCATGTGTTCAATTTGACGCGCTCTCCCGCTCTTTCCTATTCTTGATTGATTTGCGCTCTCGTCTTTTGCCTACCCGCGACTCTGTGATACGTGTTTTTGTTTTTGTGCTTTCATCTCTTTTATTTCTTTAGTTGTGAAGGCTTACTCTGCACATTAACCCTTGTGTCAGAACTGGTCAGTATATTCTTATTCACAGATTTTTTACCTTTAGAATTTCTATTTTTTATTTTTTGTATTTCCTTTTAATTAAATTAAACTTTTTGATAAAATGGTTGTCTGCTCAAAAAATAATTGTATAGTTGCCACTAATGCGGTTGACTCCCATGATTATATTCTTTGTTGGTTGTGTGACAATGCGGTTCACGTTAAGTGTGCAGGTTACACAGGCAGAATCAAGGAGTCTATTGCTAAAGGTGGTGGCTTAAAATATGGATGTGATGCTTGCCGGGAGGTCGAGAATGAGATGCGCTCTTTCATGAGGCGGACTAGAGATAGTTTTGACACCTTAAGGGCAGGTTTTAATAAACTCCAAGCGGAGTTTACTGCGGTGGAGACTCAGTTCAGAAGTTTATCGCTTATGAATGAGTCTCCGAAACGTAAAAGGACCAGTCCTTGGGGTGTTTCTGTATCTGTAGATCCGCCAGCATCTCTTATCGTCCCCGACCGGTCTCATGCACCGTCCACTCCTAATGTACAGCAATTGATATCGTTTAAGAGCCCGGTTGTGAATGCTATTAGTAAGGAATTACCGATATCACCTGGGAATGATCTCTTAAAAACGTTGCCTATTGTAGTGTCCGATAAGTCCGGGCAATTACCCATTCCAATGGAAATTGCCGATAGTTCTAAAAGTATCGAGGGCCCCGTAAACAAGTTGACTGCTGCAGTGGGTGACTTGTCCAACGTTACTGCTGCGGCTGACGCTTCGGGACCGCGGCCTCTCGTTGGCATACCACCAAAGAAACATATATTTGTTTCTAGGCTAGACCCTGTTGTCACATCTGATGATGTAATAGCCTATATTCGGAAGAAAGTTAACGTCTCGAATATTGCGGTGGAGAAGTTTAAATTTTCTTATTCTCGGGACATTTCGTCCTTTAAAATTAGTGTTTCTGCCAATATCTTCGACACCATATGTCGAGAAGATTTTTGGCCGAAACATATTATAGTTAAGGAATATACTGTAAAAAAGAAAAATCGGCAACCGATTCGCCTGCCAACAATAACAACTAATACTATTCCTGCCACATCAGCATCTGCTGGTGTGTCAAAAAACTAGCTTCGTCCCTTAACCTGGGTTACCAGAACGTTAGAGGACTGAAATCTAAACTTCCTAATCTCTATGTAGATAGTCTTTCTTTTGAGCATAACATTCTAGCTTTTACAGAGACGTGGCTTAAACCTGATATTGCTGATTCATCGGTTTTTCCCACAAATTTTTCTATATTCAGACGTGACCGGATTTCTCGCATAGGTGGTGGCGTTCTGATAGCTGTTGATGCTGCTTTATCATCTGAAATGCTTCAATTTTCTAGTACCCAGGAGATTGAGTTTGTCGGTGTTAAAGTAAATTTTAAATCTTTTAATGCTTTTATTACTTGTTCCTATATTCCACCTTTGTCAGACATGGTGGTATATTCAAATCATTTAGAGGCAATTCAGTTTGTCTCCTCTTTGGTTTCCAGTCAAGACATGCTCATAGTTTTAGGTGATTTTAATTTACCCGCTTTAGCATGGTCACCAACAGATGAATGTACCATGTTGCTGCCCTCTTTGTCACATGACTTTATTGATGGCCTTCTAGGCTTATCTTTATCCCAAGTCAATCCTATCTTAAATTCTAATGGAAAATCGTTAGATCTCATTTTTGTATTGGATTCTTCTTATTGTGAGGTTTCTAGGATCGAACCATTTGTTCTTCCAGAAGACAAATTTCATCCTACATTAAATTTAAAAATTGATCTGCCCTTGCTTTCACCATTACTTGGTTCAAATGAGTTACCTCTAACTAGGTGCTTTCGTAAGACTGACTTTGCCAGCCTTAATGAAAACATTGCTACTACCGATTGGTCTTATCTGTACAATTGTAGAGATATGAACTCAGCTGTTCGTTTTTTCTATGATACTCTGAATTCACTCTTTGATATTTGTGTGCCTCTTGGTAGGCTGGAGCGGCTTAACAAACCTCCCTGGTTCTCTCGTGAGCTGTGCAATTTGAAAAATGTGAAGACACGATATTATAAGAAGTTTCAAAAAACACGTCGTTCATCAGACTATGCTCTGTATACAGTCGCTCGTTCAAAATTCATGATGCTTAATACACAATGCTATAAGAATTATCTTCAGCGGTGTAAGCTTCAGTTTTCTTCTGACCCTAAACAATTTTATAATTTTGTTAATTCTAAACGTAAGACCTCTGTGCACCCATCTTTTTTGTCTTTTCAAAATAAAAAAGCGAGCACTGATCAGGCAATTGCCGATATGTTTGCGAGTTTTTTCAAAACAACTTATTCCTCAACGGAATATCGAGCAAGTCCGTATCCTTATCATTTAGAAAAGGCTAATTGCATTTTCAATCCAGTGATTGATGAAGGTTCTATTCTTAGCGAACTTAAATTAGTTAAACCCGTTTATTCTCCGGGGCCAGATGGTCTTCCTGGATGTGTACTCAGGTTCTGTGCAAATGCATTATGTAAACCCATTTTAAAATTGTTTCTATTGTCTGTCGAATCTTCCTCTTTTCCATCTATTTGGAAGGAGTCGTATATCATTCCTCTGCATAAAAATGGCAAAAAGTCCGAAGCCACTAACTATAGGGGTATCTCAAAATTGTCCGCTATTCCGAAAGCCTTTGAGAAAATTATAACTTCTCAATTGCAACATTTTTGCAGCTCTATTATTTCGCCATCCCAACATGGGTTTGTGAAACGTAGATCTACAACCACTAACCTTTTAGAATTTACATCAATAATTATCAAGGGGTTCAAAAATGGTAAACAAACTGATGTCATATACACTGACTTCAGCAAAGCCTTTGATTCCGTTAATCATGCCCTATTACTTTCGAAGCTGAGCGACATTGGGTTTCCACCCCTTTTCCTATCTTGGGTTCGAGAATATTTAACAAATAGAAAACAGAAGGTACTTTTTAAGTCTTCTTTTTCCGTTTCCATTCCTGTGACTTCTGGTGTACCTCAAGGTAGTCATCTGGGCCCTCTGCTTTTCACACTATTCATTAACGATCTTCCATCAGTCATTGTTCATTCGCGTGTGCTTATGTATGCTGACGATGTCAAGCTTTGTCTTACGTATAAAGATACAGATTCATTTAGTCGGCTACAAGCTGATCTTAAAAACTTTCAATCCTGGTGCCAGTTTAATCTACTAAATCTTAACACTACCAAATGTAAGGTAATGACTTTTTTTCGTAACTCTCCTCAACTGGTCACTTATTTTCTAAACAATAGCCCTTTAGAACGTCTAAATAATATGAATGATTTGGGCGTACTTATGGACCATAAGTTAAATTTTAACACCCATATTTCCACCACGGTCTCAAAGGCCATGAGTGTCCTGGGTTTCATTAAAAGATGGTCAAAAGAATTCGATGACCCCTATACAACTAAAGTTCTTTTTACTTCGCTTGTCCGTCCTATTTTAGAGTATGGATCTTGCATTTGGTCACCTCAATATGAGTCGCACCAGATTAGACTTGAATCCGTTCAAAAGCAGTTCTTGCTATTTGCTCTACGTGGCTTAAGCTGGGATCGCAATGTCAATTTGCCTTCGTATTCTAGTAGACTTCTCTTGATTAACCTTCCTTCCCTAACTAACCGTAGAACCATGCTTGGTGCAATTTTCATGCACAAGCTCCTAATTGGTGATATCGACTCGCCTGAGTTATTAGCTCAGGTAAATCTGTCGGTACCATGTAGACGGAGTAGACATCCTTTGATACCATTATCCCTTAGTCGTTGTTCTTCTAACTATGCCATGCATGAACCTTTTAGGGTCCTCTGCTCTGATTACAACCTTCTGTTCCCTGTAATCAGCGCAGAGTTTTCTATCAATATGCTTAAAACATCTATCCTATCCCATTTAGTTAATAGATAACTATAGTATTATTTGTTTGTCTGTTTCTTCTCTTGTGTATTTGTCCACGCGATTCGCGCCGTGCGTTTTACGGCTGCACCCCTCGGTCGGTCGGGTGGGAGGTGGGCAGTTATCTGCTTGGGCTCGCGCGTAAAAAAAAAAAAAAAAAAAAAAAAAAAAAAAAAAAAAAAAAAAAAACCCTAAAACATATATTCAACAAAACAAAATCCAAGATAGAGATGACAAGTAGAAGCAATGTAATATACAAAATTCCATGCAATGGACAAGGAAACATACAGTGCAATAAGATATACATAGGGACGACCAAATCGAAATTAAAAACTAGGATTTCCCAACACAAATCTGACTATAAAATGAGACATTAGACACATCAAAAACAGCACTAATGACACACTGTGCAACTAGTGGCCATGCACCGAATTTCGAAGAGACAGCAATATTAGATGAAGAGCGGCACTACAACAAAAGGTTTACCATGGAGATCCTACATATCATCAATACACCGAGCGCCAAACGACTTAACTTTAAGACTGATACCGACAACTGCGCTCACATATACACACATTTACTTGACAAGAATTAGTTCTTAACTCCACGTCGAACGGTGCTGACGTGTTAAATAATGTATGTTACAAAATTGTTAAATGTCACACAATTGTTAAATGTTCTTGTATTTTATTGTAGTTGCCCTGAAGACGGTTGCCGCTGCGCAACCGAAATATATCGGAAAAGAAATAAATTTTAAAAACTACGTTTTATTTTTATTTGGAAAAAATGACCTGAAGCCTGATAGAATTTTAGATTATTTGTAAATGTTTAAAATTAACTGCTCTTGACAACAAGAATTGTGGAACCAATTCAACTACAATAAAGAATAATAGGATTCACTACGATTTTATATCGTCAGTGTGATCAAATATTTTTACGTTATTGACTACGTTGAACGCATTGTCCTTTGCCTCATTTTGACCACTAAATTAATTATTATTATTTATTTTATACCGTGCACCCATAGCGTGAAATGGAATATTAAAGTTGCCAAAATGTATGTAACAGGCAGAAGGAATCTTTTCCGACCGCATAAAAGTATATATATTCTTGATCAGGATGAACAGCCGAGTCGATCTAGCCATGTCTGTCCGTCCTCCTGTCCGTCCGTCAAGCCGTAAGAACACGTTGATTTCTGAGACTATAAGAGCTAGAGTCACCAAATTTAGTACTTAGACTCCTGTGGTACCTACGGTGTTTAAGTTTATTTACATAAAACGGAGAAGTTGATATCCGTCTGTGCGTATGCATTTTACTCAGCCGTCTTAAAAGCTATCGGACTGAAATTGTGTGCTTTTTACTACCGTAGGCAGATGAAGTTTGAAAATCTTTGGGATCGGACCACTCTATCATATAGTTGAAAAAGTAAAGTAGGTCAAGCAGTCGGAATATCGCTATGAAATTTACTAATGTGATAGTAATAGTAAAAAAAACATCAGATCCCAAAATTTCATCATCAACACACTGGTAAGCCCTATCAAAAGCTACCAATCTACCTAATTTCAATAAAATCGGACTACAAACATGGAAAACATACGTATAAAGGAGTTTCACTAGGCGGTCCATAAGGGCAGAGTTAGCCGTAGGCTAGTGGCTTGCTAGAGTGCTTGTGAGAGTGAGCGAGAAACCATAGGCGAATTTAATAGACATTTTCGAAATTTAAAATATTTTTTCACATGGTGCATGGTATACCGAAGTCGGCGAGACGTACTTCTTTCATTGTAAATGTCGCAGAAAATATCATTTATTTGTATTTAAGCTAGTTACCGAAAATACCATTTCTGTTCTTGAATCTAGTATATAAGTTAATTTATCTTTTTGTTCAAAGAAAGAGATGGTCACTCTCTTAATAAAAACGAGGGCGAAGAAAAACGTGCCTAAATAAAAGCTCTATAAAAATAAAAACTAAACCATAAAACCACGGCCAATTCCAATTCGGATGAATGTTTTCCCCGAGGATGGGTATCATTTTTACCCGCTCGAAAATTCGAAATATTTGCTAAATGGACGCAGGAGCAGTCGAGATTCTATCATATTTGTTTCTACAAGAAGGTAATTACAATCAATAACGTAGAAAATGAAGCACAAAAGAAATTTGGATCACAAATTCAATCACAAAAGGTGACACAAACTCGCCCAACCAGCAAGTGTTTTTTTTGTGATGAAGACAAGCATTCCCAAGAAGTCCAAGAAGCAGCAAATCTTAAAATGTTATTTTGTGGTCCAACTGGTGAAAAAGAAATTCTAGCTTTTCTCGACGATGGGAGCACTACAACAATGTTGGATATGAATATAGCACCTGAAGTCGGTATGATTGGGAAACCTGAACCGTATTGCTTTGGATGGACTGAAGGAATCTCTAGATATAATGAAACTTCAGAAATAGCAAAATTCAGAAGCTTCAAAATGTACGTCTTATCAAGGATTTGAATTTACCAACTCAACGAATCGATTACGAAGCTAGACAGAAACAATTTCCATATACAAATATCAAAGAAGCTAACTTCGGCTGTGCCGAAGTTTATATACCCTTGCAGTCCATGGCCGTAATATTTTTACATGTTCCAAACTCTTTTTCTGTATCTCAATTCATTAATGCACAATGTTCTATTTATCCGATCAGATTCAAATTTTGGGATCTGAGATTTTATATACAATACTATCATATTGGTAAATTTCAAAGGGATACTCCAATTTTTGCAAAAATGTTTCCTCCAGAGCTATATGATATAGTGGTCCGATTCTGCCAATTTTCATACTTTATTTTTTCCAGGTAATAAAAAGCACACAAAAAAAAATTTCATCCCGATAGCTCTTAAGATGGCTGAGTAAAACGCATACGTACAGACGGACGGACAGACGGACATGGCTATATCAACTCAGCTTCTCAAGCTGATCAAGAATATATATACTTTATAGGATCGGAAACGTCTCCTTCTGTGCGTTACAAACATTTGACCAATTTTATAATACCCTCTGCAAGGGTATAAAAATGGCAAAATTGAACTCGATTCGGAATATTCAGCCTTATCTCCTCATTGGACAACGACATGCAACACTCCTTACAACTCAAACCATACTAAATGTAGACCCAAAGGGTCCGATTATGGCAAAAACCAAACTCGGATGGGTCATACATGGTCCGATAAAAACAAAAGTAAGAGAAGCAGATTTCATATGCTGTCACATCGATGATGAACACCTTGCTTAAAAACCAATTTAGCATAGAAGGATTTGGTGTCTGTAAACCAGCAACGGACAAAACTAAATCGACAGAAGAAAAATTTGCTATTAGCAAGATATCCTCATCTATTATAAGAGTAAATGGAAAATGTCAGGTATACTTAGCCTGGAAAAGCGACATGGTGAAACTCCCCGATAGTCGCCAAAGGGCAGAACAAAGACTAAAATGTTTAGAAAGAAAGCTAAACAGAAACCGTAAACTAGCGCGAGCATTCCAAAATGAAGTGGAGAAGCTACTGAAGAATGGTTATGCCAAGATAGTCGCTAATGTCAACTTGCTTAAATCCCCAAAACAGTGGTTCCTTCCACATTTTGCAGTAATTAATCCCAAGAAACCGAGAAAAGTTCGAGTAGTGTTCGATGCAGCAGCCATTTGTAATGGCACTTCCTTGAACGAAAATCTACTAACTGGGCCGGATTGGCTCTCATCAATTGTAGGCGTGCCTATAAGATTTAGATTAAACACAATAGCCTTTGCTGCAGATATTAAAGGGATGTTCAACCAAGTAAAAATTGTCAAAGAAGATGCAGAGAAATATGAATACCCAAACACCACCAACAGTCTACCAGATGACGTCAATGATATTTGGAGCAACCACTTCATCATTTATAGCACAATTTGTAAAAAACCACAATCCGGCGATATACAAAAGTGAGGCACCAGAAGCAGCTCAAGCCATCATTGAAAACCATTACGTCGACGACTATATGGATTCAAAAGCAAAAGTTCGTGAAGCTGTTGAGATAATTCATGCAGTAATTCAAATACAAGCAGCGGCAAATTTTCAAATTCGAAAATTGTAATAATCATGATGTCTTACAGGAAATACCCGAAGATCTACGTGGTCCGTTAACGCGGATTCGATTGGGCGAAAAAGTAGACATATCTCAAAAGGTTCTCGGCATGATTTGGGACGCACAAAGAGATTTAGCAGATCTCCTTCGGATAAAAAGTTATCCAAAAAATATAGAAGTAAAGCAAATAGTTGAGTTTCAAAAAATGTATTAATTCGAAATTATTGGTTTTCCATCGCACTTTTAATTTTTCTTGCTTTCGTCACATGCAATTTGCGTAGTGTAAAGCAACTTACGCACACAAGCAAGCGCACACATACATTGACAGTTTTCGTTGGCTCTCTTTGTGCCGGGCCCTGATCTAGAGCAATACATGTGGAAATCGCACACTCTCTAACTACAGACTCGTGCATTTTGGCAATCCGTCGTATGATGGCAAGGCGAGGCGAAATTTAAACACTCTGGTCTTAGAGGCGCATCAAGAGAACTGACAGAAGCTCTAGAGGAAATAGATATGCAAGCAGCGCGCGGAGAACTAACACAAAAAGGAATCGAATGGAAATTTATACCAGCGAACTCACCAAATTTTGGAGGCTGCTGGGAAAGGCTAATTGGATGCTTTAAAAGAACACTAGAGGCCGTACTATCCGTCGAAAATAATCCCACTGACGAAGTGCTGCAAACTCTTTTTTGTGAAGCGGAGCATTTGGTAAATAGTCGACCATATATTCTCGAATCGGATAATCCAGATGACGGCTTAGGGTTATGCCCCAATGATATAATTATACAACAATGTGTATCTATTGAAGCACCATGCAAAATTAACGGATCCAGTGAGAAGAAAACATGGAGGATGTTAGTGGAAGCCTTTTGGAGACGATTCATTAAGGAATATATCCCAAGTTTAGTTAACAGATCGAAATGGGAAAAGAACTGCGACAACCTGAAAGAGGGTGAACTCGTCGTAGTAAAATGCATGACACGAAGAGGTGAATGGCCAATTGGAATAGTACTCAAAACACATCCAGGTTAAGATGGAATAGTGAGAGTAGGAGATTAGGACTGGAATCCCGCGACATAAAGGATCGTGCTGAAGACTTGGTTCAACACTAGGGGTCGGAATTAAGTCGCAGAAAATATCATTTATTTGTTTTTAAGCTAGTTACCGAAAATACCATTTCTGTTCTTGAATCTAGTATATAAGTCAACTTATCTTTTTGTTCAAAGAAAGAGATGGTCACATTCTTAATAAAAACGAGGGCGAAGAAAAACGTGCCTAAATAAAAGCTCTATAAAAATAAAAACTAAACCATAAAACCACGGCCAATTCCACAACAGTAAAGTAGGCATTATAGTGAATTCAATAATTAATTTATCTTATCAACTATTATTAATTGCTTATTTGTAAATGTTTAAAATTAACTGCTCTTGACATTTACATATCTTCTCTTAAGTATCTTGTTATGTTTTGCATAGTGCCAACAAGAATTGTGGAACCAATTCAACTGCAATAAAGAATAATAGGATCCACTACGATTTTATATCGTCAGTGTGATCAAATATTTTTACGTTATTGACTACGTTGAACCATTGTCCTTTGCCTCATTTTGACCACTAAATGAATTATTATTATTTATTTTTATACCATGCACCCATAGCGTGAAATGGTATATTAAAGTTGCCAAAATGTATGTAACAGGCAGAAGGAATCTTTTCCGACCGCACAAAGTATATATATTCTTGATCAGCATCAACAGCCGAGACGATCTAGCCATGTCCGTCCGTCCGTATGAACACCTAGATCTCGGAGACTATAAGAGCTAGAGTCATCAACTAGAGAAACAAAATTTGGTACGTATATTTGCTTAGTAAATGCGAACATTTCTTATGTGTAAAGATTTTGACACGCCCATTTCCGCCCCCGTAATTTGAAAAAACTCGATTATCTCGCGTAATTTGCTACATTGTGCAATCAAATTTAGCACACTTAAATTTGATACTAATATCAAGCAAAACACCAAACTTGATCAATATCGGACTAAAAATAAAATTTATATATATATAGGCACTAGCACATAAACTAGTGACTAAAGGTTGTCGCAACCAACACATAAATTGGGTGGACTTCGGAGTGAGATTACAAAGGTAGAGATTGGGGGCCAAAGACACAGCGATGCACACCCGATGTAACTACAATTGGTATCTGATCTAACTAAGAATAATGCATTTCTTTTATAGTAAAAATAAAGAGCTCACCAGTGCATAGTTCGACATAGTGTTAGGTCAGCAAAATACGTCTTTATTGCATAGCAGCTTAATTAACTAGGTCTTTATTGTTAACTGCTGACCATCTCAAACCTACTTACTACTGATGAGCCATCGATATCTATAATCGGGTTACATACTAACTTGACATATATTTCTATATTATGATTGTCTTATTGTTATCTTATTTTATATAGTTTAAACACCAACATACTCCCGGCCGTTGAACACCTGTTCAACATTATCCAATGTTGACCGCAAAATTGCTGCGGGCTGGGTTTACTGCAGCAGGGGTCGGTATGGGATTGACGATCCTCACGGTTGTCTGATCTGGACCATTGTGTCTTTGGGGTTGTAAGCATCTTCTTATTCCATATACCATCACAAGAACCAATGGTATTGTTAGCGCTACGTAGGAGACGATAACATGGTGAGCCGGCTGGCTGAGGTCCTCTGGCAATTTCCAGTTTTGCTTAGTTTCCAGTTTTCCTTGAATGTTGCTTAATTCGTCGTAGCTAAGCTGCATCTTCGTGAATTGTGTTGTTGTTGGCGCTGCCTTTGTTGGGCCAATGCTGAAGTTGCCAAATCGCACATATGACAATTTCATTGTGTCTGTCGTAGCTATACGGTGACCTGTTATTCGGATAGCAGAACTTCTTGCTGTACACGTCGGGTCTAGGGTTAACAATCCAGTCTTCTTGATAGTGACATCTTGGATGTTATCGTCACAGGTCACTGTGAGTTCAATTGGTCTGGTGGTGGCAAAAATCCACTGATTTTTGTGATACATGTCGTACCACACGAATGATGTGTTTGTGTGTTGTATTTGACACACTGATGATTTTGAGTTTTTGAATAACTGGAACTCACAGTTGCTATTGGCCGTAAACGTCGTTTGTTTATCAAAACAAATATATTGCTCATTGTTGAGCTGATAGCATCGTTCCAGATCTGCTCTTGAGAGCCCAATGTATTGACTTTGTTCTTTGTTGACAGCAATAATAGGAATTTGAATGTTCATCGTTACAATCCCATGAGTTCCAACTGCTGGAATGGGTACTAGGTTATACAGTTGTACTGTCTGCGTTGCCACTAATGGAAACATGACTTTAAATATCACATGATTGTTTGCGATTGTGCCTTGTGCCTTCATTAAGCCATATAATTGTAAGACGTCGTTATCTGGAACTGGAAAATCCAAACCAAACGGAAGATGTCTCTTTAGTTGGTTCAGATGTGCCCGAAGCTGGCCTGGTGATAGTAGTAATGGGCTTATTTTACTATGATGGGCATCCGTAAATACTCGGGAAATTTCGGTTTGAATTCGTTGCAAATTCCCTGCAATAACTGTCATCTGAGTAGTTAGAGTGATATACCATTGTAATGCCTTTACCGCATTATCCTGGACCTTAGTTATGTCGTTCATTTGGTGTTCCATTAGTTTCATCTGATTTTCAATTGTGGCTTCGTCTCGCTTGATGATATTTATTGTTGAATCAATCACAGATGTCTGGTTTTGTAGCAATGTCAATAAATAGTCTTCATTTGATTTAACCTTTCGTATGGTGCCTGACATCTCTGTTGCATACTTTGAGTCCAGCACACCAAATAAGCCGTTCGCTATGTTCCCAATTATATCCAACGGCGATCGTCGTTGGCGTTCTATGTGAAGGAGATCATTTCCTGTTCGTAGCTCTGAGTTGACATGCTCGAAGTGTCTCTACATTGCTGTGCATGCCTCTGGAACCTTCATTAACAAGCATATTTCTCCAACCTTTACTAATCCGTCTGAAAATGTCTTCAGGTCGGCCCAATATGGTTCGAGATCGTAAAATGCTACGATAGTCCAGTCAGACGTTGCCATTCTTCCTGTGCCAATACTTTCGTAGTATATGCCTGGTTTGGGGTTGAATCGAGTGATGTTGGTCCTTTGAGCAAATGCTATAGGAAGGAACAACAGCATTAGGCAGATCGTTATTGCCAATGGTGGCAGACCGGCTGACAAACGTCTTTTTGTCTTAGGTTCTGCAGTGTCTTCGATACCAGGGTCTTCTTGGGCATTGGTTTCTGTGTCATTGGCTTCGATTTTGCGTTTCATTCCCGTCTCTCTAAGCAAGGGGGCCAATTTATGGATGGCACGCTTGTAGGTGCCTCTGGCTGTTTTAACGTCTACCACACGGACGTATCCATCCAGGCCTGGATACAATTTGATAATTCGTCCAATCGGCCACTGCAAGATTGGCACATTATCCTCCTTTAGAATTACCATCATGCCTTCTTTGACATTGTTATATGGTTTCTTCCATTTGGATGTACCCTGCAATTCCTGTAGGTACTCTTGAGACCATTGTGTCCAGAATGTATGCTTAAGCCGTTGCACTAATTCCATTGCTCTGGAATGGGTCGCTGTGTTACTGGCTCTGCATCAGGTTGAGCTACTAATGGTTCTCCGATCAATAGATGGCCTGGGGTTAGAGCTGTCAAGTCGTTGGGATCGTCTGAGTTTGGGGTTAACGGGCGAGAGTTCAGTACTGCTTGAACATTGACAATAATGGTAGATAGTTGTTCAAACGTTAAATTTGCTGTCGATACGTTTTTCAGTAGTAAATGCTTAGCGGATTTCACTGCAGCTTCCCATAATCCTCCGAAATGTGGAGACCGTGGTGGTATGAACTTAAATTGCACTCCTTTTTTGTTGCAAAACTCCTTAATCCTTATCTGCTGCCTTCTCTGAGTGAATAGTATCATTCAGCTCCTTCAGTTGGTTGTTTGCTCCAACAAAGTTTGTTGCATTGTCGCAGTACAATGTCTGACATCTTCCTCTGCGTCAAATGAAACGCTGAAGCGCACCTACGAATGAGGAGGTGGACAGGTCTCCGACCAACTCCAGGTGGACTGCCTTGGTTGCAAAGCATACAAATACTGCAATGTAAGCCTTGTCGGGACGTTTTCCTCGAACTTTATGGTGGATCCAGAATGGTCCACAATAGTCTACTCCGGCGTTGAGAAAGGGTCTATTTTGAGATACCCGGTGCTCAGGTAAGTCGCCCATGACTTGTTTAAAGAACTGAGGCCGATACTTGGTGCATTTTACGCAGCCCTCGATCACATTCCGGACCATCGGCTTCACCTTAATGATGTGGTACTGTTGCCTAGCTATTCCGCGTAGTGCCTCATGTCCACAATGAAGATTCTCTTCATGAAGTATCCTTAGTATCATTTTTACCACCGGATCATTATACGGCAAGAGATATGGCTTCCTTGTTTCCGTTGATACTGGTGCTTGTTGTAGCCGAGCTGCTATTCGTATGATTGAATGTTCATCCAGTATTAGTGGCAATGTTGCCACCGTGCTTTTGCGATCTACTCTTCCAACTCTAACTGAGCCGTTGGTTTCCTGTTCCGCTTGTGACAAAACCGTAGCACATACGCCACTATTCGCTGTAGCCGGTGAAACGAATTTCTGTGATTTACCGTATATATCCATTCACTCTTGTTGTTTGCCGTGGCAGTCACCATGCTGAATACCTTGGTTTTCTTCTCAGCGGTATCAATCGTGTGCTCTGTAGGCTTAAATGGTGTTGGCTAGCCACGTTGTGGTCCATATAACCATAATGTATGTGTGCTAAGCTGGGCTGCTGATATGCCTCGAGACAGAACATCAGCTGCGTTGAGCGCTGATGACACATGACGTCATTGCCTTGGATGTGATACCGCATGTATTTTGGTCAACCGATTAGCCACAAACGTGTGGAAATGTGATGCCAGTGAATTAATCCAAGAGAGTACTACTGTTGAGTCTGACCAGAGAAATGATTCCACACCTTCTGATCCGAATTGGAGATCCTGTCGAACTCTATCCGTGAGTTCAGCTCCAAGTACAGCTGCACATAGTTCCAGCCGGGGCAGTGTCTGTTTTTCCAGGGGAGCCACTCTCGACTTGGCGCACAACAATCTGACCGAAATTTGGCCATTTTTATAGGTTGATCGGACATAAACTGCCGCACCATACGCCTTTTCTGATGCATCAACAAATGTATGCAATTCCTTTGTAGTGGGGACCTTGCCATCAAAAATATGCCTTGGAATTTTCATGTGGTTTAATGCCTGTACATCCTCTCGGTAAGCTTCCCATTGCTTCTCCAAATACGGCGGTAGGTCCTCATCCATCTCAATTCGTTCGGTAGCAACATGTTGAAGAAACATTTTCGCTCTTACCACTACCGGTGCGAATAGTCCTAGAGGATCAAAGATTTGACCTACTTCAGATAGCACCACTCGTCTGGTTATTCCTTTTGTATGTCTTTGAGCCTTTCCACATAATTGGTCTTCTTTGGGTGCCCATATGATTCCCAATGTTTTGACACTTGTTTGTTCCAGTGTGTCACCGAGATTGATGTCAGCAATCGTATCCTCCTTTGGAATTTCTTTTAGAAGTTGACTGCTATTTGAACACCACTTCCGTAAGTTGAAACCCTTAGGTCTCAAGATTTCTAGCAGCTCGTGTCTTATTTGCAGGGCTTCTGGTAAACTGTCTGCTCCTGTAAGACAATCATCAACATAAAAGTCATTTTTTAATGCCAATGCTCCAGACGACAAATTTTCCATGTTTTTTAGCGCCAAATATTCCAGACACTTTGTCGCTAAATATGGGGCTGAGGTTGTTCCATAAGTCACCGTTTTTAAACGATAAAACTTCAGTTCTTGACTTGGATCCTCTCTCCACACAATCATCTGATTGAATTGATCGGCAGGGTTTATCCAAACTTGACGATACATTTTTTCAATGTCCGCAGTGAACACATATTTGTGTGTCCTGAACCGCAGTAGAATTGAGAAGAGTTGACTTTGTACAACTGGTCCTGGATATAAAATATCGTTCAGTGATTTTCCTGATGACGTTTTGGATGATGCATCAAACACTACTCTTAGCTTGGTGGTGGTACTTTCGGGCTATAGTACACAGTGATGTGGAATAAAGTAATGGTTCTTGGGTATTTGCTCCACCATTACCTGCTTCATATGTCCAAGCTGTTCATATTCTGACATAAATTTCACATACTCCTTTTTTATGTCAGGGCTCAATCGCCGCTCTAACGACATGAATCTTCTTATGGCTACTTCCCGAGATTCTCCAAGGGATGAAGCTTCTTCAGCAAATGGAAGCTTTACAATTAGTCGATTGTCAGCCGCCGTGTGTAGGTTATCGAGGAAGAATTTTTCACAATACTCTTCCTCTGGACTCCTATACCTTTTTATTGGCTCTAGTATGTCTAGCTGCCAAAATCTTTCTAGAGATTCCTCTGGATTAGTTATGCCTATGATACATGTGATAGAAGCTGACGTTGACATATTAATTCTGCCAGCAACAATCCATCCCAATTCTGAATTTTGTAATGTTGGACGGTTTCGATTTCCCCGTCTTCTTTCTGGTAGCAGTATAGCATAGTGATCATCAGCTCCCAACAGCATATCAATTTTTCCTGGTTTATCAAATGTTGGGTCCGCTAATTGAATGTTGTTTGGTAATGTGACTTTCTCAGTTATCTGTTCTGTGGGTTGGTCACCTATTATGTGTGGCAATACAAATGCCTCAACTAGCATTGCAAACTTGTTGTATCTTGACCTTACAACCAAGCCTTCTCGCGCCTTGCTTATCTGTGGTTGACCACCGACTCCATTTATGTGCACATGAGTCTCGTTAATTTTCAATGATAACTTCTTTACCAGTCTCTCTGAAACGAGATTTACTTGTGAGCCGCTATCCAAGAGTGCTCGAAATTCTCCTGTCCTTTCACTGATTCCTTTTACTACTACCTTGGCCGCCAACAGAGTGTATTTTCTGCCAATTCCATATGCAGACGCTGCTGAAGCAGATGTAGCCATTTGGTTGCCTGTGTCTAAATGCAACATCGTGTTATGTTTTTTATCGCATTTGAAGCATCCCCTCCATGAGCAATTTTTGGCCATATGGTCTGGCTTAAAGCAATTGACACACAATTTGTGTCTCTGCACCCAATTTAGCCGCTCTGCTGCGGATTTGATTTTAAACCTTTCACATTGGAAGAGTTTGTGTTTTGATTTCTCACAGAAAGCACACAAGGTACTGTTTGTCTCAGATGCTGTTGCGCATGTCTTCCTTGGATTTAGTTTTTCAATGCTGCGATTTTCGTTTCTTGGTTTTCCAATCGCCTCTAATGTTAGGAAGCGCTGTTCCAAGAATGGTAGGAAATCCTTTACTTCCTGTAGATCCCTTGTGTTTGAAAGAGATTGCTCATATAGTGCGTGGTTGAATCTATCCAATTTTCTTGTCATATGAAACATTATGACAGCATCTGACGATTCCATATTGACGCCTACATTTTTTAAAGCTTGCAATGTTTCAAAGATGTTATCATGCAAATTCTTTATCGAAGCTGCGTCATTTCCCACATTTGGGTGATCAAACAGCTTTGTCAGTATGGCTGTTACTAGAACTCGTTTGTTATTAAATCGATCCTGCAACACTGACCAAGCGGTGTTGTAATTGGCTTCTGTTAATTCCAGGTGCCGTATCAATCTCTCTGCTTCTCCAGAAAGGTTTGATTTTAAGTACCACATTTTCTCTATTGTGGATACATTTGACTCATGAACCACTTTTTTATAGATGTCATGAAATTGTTGCCATTTCAGATAATCCCCATCAAATTTTGGAATGGGAATTTTGGGTAGTTGCAATGATTGTATCGATTGCACTACATGCGCTGATTGTATCTCTACATTTTCTGCTGGTGCCACACAGAATTTCAGCATTGTATTTTCTGCAGCCACAAACGTAGCTATATTATATCCGGCTTCGGCTCGATTGTCAGTTAGCCGATGAATCTCATAATGGATTTCTTCAATTTGCATCCATAATTTGTCGACTACCGATTTATAATTCATTTTTTCCTCAGGCACTATTTGTCTTAATGTCCTGGACAATGAATCCAACAGCGCACCTTGCTTGCGAAGCAGTGGTTTGATCATGACTCGCTCTTCCTCTCTTTGACGAGCTTGCCTCTCTAATTTTATCTTCGCCAAGTGGTCCTTCCAATCTTCCTCAGTATTAGTTACCACCGCCTTCATTCTGGTGAAATAGTCCGTTACAAAGTAGTCATCTTCCGTTGGCACGTTATTTAATTTGTCCATTAGCTCCTGATGACTTTTTTCGAAGTTCTCCCACATGTATTCCAGGAGCTCAAGTTTCTCCTCGAAATAGGAAGGCTTCGTTTTCCTGGCGATAGAATCCTTTTTGGTATTCCGAATGAAGGCCTGAATTGCGTTCTGTCTGCTGATTATAGAACTCCTCCATGTTCTTTTATATTCTTATGTACTTGCTTATTTATACTAGTACTTGACCCGATGGGAGTTTATTTATTTTGTCAAAGACAGGGAACGCTCCGAATCGTTCCTTAAATTGGTCAAGTGTAGTACAAATAAGAATAAGAACTAAATAGAAGTCGCCTTTTGTTTAGTTTTTTTTAACAATAGTTAATTTTATTTCCAATATTCCTATTCTTTTTATACATATATACGCCACGACAGTGAAACCAATTTTTTGAGTTTCTTTTATTTGTTAAAAATTGCTGACTGATGTCAAATTATGGTACTCGTGTGTACTACCTGGGTTTAGCTAGGTCAGAGATTGCTGACGCCAAATTTAAAATTTCTTTTTTTTTATACCATACACCCATAGGGTGAAATGGTATATTAAAGTCGCTAAAATGTATGTAACAGGCAGAAGGAAGTATATATATTCTTGATCAGCATCAACAGCCGAGACGATCTAGCCATGTCCGTCTGTCCGTCCGTCCGTCCGTCCGTCCGTCCGTCCGTCTGTATGAACACCTAGATCTCGGAGACTATAAGAGCTAGAGCCACCAAATTTGGTATGTAGACTCGTGTCATATGTACGCTTATCGAGTTTGTTTCAAATGTTTGCCACGCCCCCTACCGCCCCCGCAAATGATATAAAACCGATTTTCTCAAACACCATAGCAACTAGAGACACAAAATTTGGTATGTATATTCGCTTAGTAAACGCGCACATTTTGTATTTGTAAAATTTTTGCCACGCCCCCTACCGCCCCCGCAAATTAAATAAAACCGATTTTCTCAAACACTATAGCAACTAGAGACACAAAATTTGGTATGTATATTTTCTAAGTAAATGCGCACGTTTTGTATTTGTAAAAATTTTGCCACGCCCCCTACCGCCCCCGCAAATGATATAAATCCGATTTTCTCAAACACTATAGCAACTAGAGACACAAAATTTGGTATGTATATTTGCTAAGTAAATGCGCACATTTTTGATGTGTAAAAATTTTGCCACGCCCCCTACCGCCACCGCAAATTACATAAAACCGATTTTCTTAAACACCATAGCAACTAGAGACACAAAATTTGGTATGTATATTTGCTTAGTAAACGCGCACCTTTTGTATTTATAAAAATTTTGCCACGCCCCCTACCGCCCCCGCAAATCAAATAAAACCGATTTTCTCAAAAACTATTCTAGCTAGAGACACAAAATTTGGTATGAATATTTGATTAGTAATTGCGCACAGTTCTGATGTGTAAAGATTTTGCCACGCCTCTTTCCGCCCCCGTAATTTGAAAAAATTCGATTATCTCCCGTAATTTTCAACCTTGTGCAATCAAATTTAGCACACTTAAATTTGATACTAATATCAAGCAAAATACCATTTGATCAAAATCGGAATAAAAATAGCCAAGTTATGCATATAAACGTTTTTCCATATGGCCGGAGTTGGCCGTTGGCTGGTGGGGGCGCTAGGGTGCTCGTATGCTTGAGTGAGCGAAATACTAAGATATGCTTGTAAAAAGCATGGAAACCGATTTTTTTAAAAATACGAAAATGCATTGGTTATTATAAATTTAAAATATTTGTTTTACTGGTGTATGGTATATCCAAGTCGGCGAGACGACTTACTGTAGTAGGCTACATATAAATCCCCTGGTCTACGTATGTATATAATACTTATTTACTTACTTCAATAATAACGCTAATCCAATACATATATAAAAGAACCCTATTGTATAAACGATAACCTGTATTATGTAGCGATTAAGTTATATCGATATCAATGTTGTGATATCGATGACCTTTAAAGAAGACAACGCTGATACGTTTTTTCCTATCTGAAAAGCTTACAGCGACCAGACGTGCATTTTGAGAAAAACATAAAAATATTAAGCCATCCATTGTAAATTGATATTAAAGCTGAGAAAATAATAAACGATTATAACTCTTACAATCTCAGAAGTGGTTCTTACTCGCCATGAACGAAGTTAACTTTAATTTGTGTTCCGTAGTTTTTTTAAAACAGTGGTCACAGAGTCTCGGTCTGCCTACAACGGGCTCTAGAGCCGAAATTATGGCCCGTCTGCTTGAAATTCCTCTAGAGCAGCGTGGAAGTCCACCGGAGTCTCAGCAAGCTGAAAACGTTGAGCAGCAAGAAAACCGTGATCAGCCCCTAGTTCAACATGTGGATGCTGAGCTACCGCATGATGAGGAGATTGAAGCTGTCGAACAACAAATCAGCGCTCAGCCAGAGCAAATGGAAGCATTAAACGATGAAGCTGTAACATTGGTACAGTTACGTGAAGAACTCAATGCTACCAGAGCCATGCTACAGAAGTTGTGTCTCAAGGTTTCAGATCGAGCACATGGCAATCTTACAGTCGATTGCCTTGACAGCATTAATGACGTCAACATCCATAGTGGCAACACTCTAAAAGACACCAACTGCAGTGGCAACGCTGGAAATATCAACGACCACATTGGCACCGCCAAATATGGTAGTGTTGAACAGCGATCCAACCAAATGATAAACAAGTTATTGGATTCACCAGCAGCAGCTCTGTCGCTAGCAAAGGAAGTTGCTATGGATTATAATGGGGACACTTGTGCTCGCGCTTGGATTTCTCAGATGCAAAATATTTCGCAAATATATAACTTGGATGTTGTATGCATGCGGATGCTGTTTATCGCTAAGCTAAAGGGTAAAGCACAACAGTGGCTGCACAACAGTGCGACACGTATTCTCGAGCCGGTCGATCAGCTGTTTGATCAACTTTACTTGGCATTTGGAAATAAAACATCGAAAGCTGAGGCTAGAAGCAAATTTCAGAATCGCAAGTGGCTAGCCAGCGAGAATTTTGGTTCCTATTTCGATGAAAAGATGAGGCTGGCTGATGACATCAACATCGATATGGAGGAGCTGTTGGAGTGCATCATTGACGGGATATCATCAAAAAGCTTGCGCGATCAAGCACGTATCCAGTGTTTTTCGGATCCAAGGCAAATCCTTCAGGCGTTTTCATCAGTGCGTCTACCGGAGTTAAAGAAACATCCTATTCCAACACAATCGGGCAGAGAGTCTTATAACAGCGTCAATAAGGATGTGCGTTGCGTGAATTGCAATTCCAAGGGTCATCTAGCAATTAATTGTCATAAACCGAAAAGGGAGCGAGGATCTTGCTACGCTTGTGGTGCTTTTGGCCATTTTGTTGCCCAATGTCCGGAGAGGAAGAGTGCGACTGGCAACCAATATGTAAGAATATTCAATATATATTTTTGTCAAAAATCTAGATCTCCATTAATTGCAGCGTGCCTCCTAGACTCTGGAAGCTCTATTTCTTTTGTTAAAAAACGTCATATATCAAATCACCTAACACTGGAGCCAGTATTGAAAGAATATTTCGGTTTAAATCAAAGCCAATTAAACATATTTGGAAAAACCTTATGTTATGTATTGAAAGGATCAATAAAATGTTATTTTTATTTAAATGTAGTACCGAATGAGTCTATGAGTCACGATGTAGTTCTTGGAAGAGACTTTTTAGCGGCATGTAATTTGAAATTTAATCTAAGCGCACTGAAATTGGTTACAGTACAAAAAATGGAGACTGAAAACAGAGAAGATACAAATAATTCTAACTTAAAATATAGTAAACAGTTAGATGAAACAGTTAGTAAACAAGTAGATAAAATAGTAAGTAAACAGTTAGATGAAACAGTTAGTATAGAATTAAATAAAACAGATAACACAGAGTTAGAGGAAAAAGATAGGATACAGTCTGATAGGACGTTAAATGAACAGAGACACGAAATACTTACTATTCAATCAAATAAAAAATTTATTGAGGAAGAATTAGAAAAAGTCGTCAATGACTTATCAAATATTAATTACACTGAAGACACAATTGAAGATTTTAATTGGGACGAAAAACTGAATTATGATACCAAATGTAAACTAAGACAAATAATTAAAATTTATTCTTTAAATGCGACAATCCCAGAAGAGCCAATGACTAGATGTGAAATCAAATTAAATTTAGAAAAATCGAAACCCTTTAGTTGTTCTCCCAGACGCCTTTCATATACAGAAAAAGATCAATTGCAAATATTATTAGATGATTATTTAAAAAAAGGAATTATACAGCCGAGTGAGTCGGAGTACGCGTCACCAATCGTGTTAGTAAAAAAGAAAACAGGAGATATTCGTTTGTGTATCGACTTTAGAAAACTAAATAAAGTTTTAATTAAAGATAATTATCCATTACCACTGATAGATGACCTACTTGACAAATTAGTAAATAAAACGGTGTTCACAAAATTAGATCTTAAAAATGGATACTTTCATGTGTATGTAAATGAGGAATCTATTAAGTACACCTCGTTTGTCACTCCATTAGGGCAATACGAATTTTTAAGAATGCCCATGGGATTAAAAAATTCGCCAGCTGTGTTTCAACGCTTTATAAATAAGATATTTTGTGATATGATTAAAGATAACAAGTTAGTTGTGTATATGGACGATATCATGGTCGCCAGCAAGGATATAAATGAACACTTAGAAACTCTAAAGGAAGTTTTTATAAGATTAGCTAAGAATAAATTAGAGCTACGTTTGGACAAATGTGAATTTATGAAGTCCTGTGTCAAATATTTAGGTTATCAAATATCAGGTGAAGGTATAAAAACAGATGATAAAGGAATGGAAGCGATAAAAAATTTTCCAATACCTGAAAAGGCACAGGCTGTTCAAAGTTTTCTTGGGTTATGCTCGTACTTTCGTAGATTTATTAAAGATTTTTCTATTTTAGCGAAACCGTTATATGATCTTTTGAAAAAAGAAAATGAATTTGTGTTTCAAGAAAAAGAATTAAATTGTTTTTTACTGCTCAAAGAAAAACTTATAAATGCACCGGTGTTAGCAATTTACGATTACAAGGATGAGGTTGAATTGCATTGCGATGCCAGTGCTTTAGGATTCGGAGCAGTGTTACTTCAGAAAAAATCAGACAAATTGTTGCATCCTATATCCTATTTTTCAAAACGAACAACAGGAGCAGAAGAAAAGTATCATAGCTTTGAGTTAGAAACTCTTGCAATCATTTATGCTTTACGCAGATTTCGTATTTACCTTCAAGGTAAACGCTTTAAGATTATGACAGATTGTAATTCTTTAACACTGACATTAAACAAAGTTGAACTTAACCCTAGAATTGCTAGATGGGCGTTAGAGCTTCAAAACTATGATTATGAATTGATTTATAGGCCCGGAAACAAAATGCAGCATGTAGATGCTTTGAGCAGATGTACAAATGTTATGGTAGTTGAAACAACAAGTTTTGAAGATAACCTAATAATTTGCCAATCAAAGGATCCTAAAATTCAAAACTTAAGGAAATTATTAGAGAAGGCTGAACACAAATTGTATGAGATGAGAAATGGAGTGATTTATAGAAAAGCAAATGATGGTAGACTTCTCTTTTATGTTCCAGAAAATATGGAAGATCATGTGTTGTATAGGTATCACAATGAAATAGGACATATAGGGAGAGACAAAATGATTAATTTAATTAATAAAAGTTACTGGTTCGCAAACCTCAAAGACAAATGTACTAGTCATATTGAAAACTGTCTTAAATGTGTTGCCTATTCTCCAAGATCTGGAAAAGAACAAGGTTTCTTGCATTGTATACCTAAAGGCAATAGACCATTTGAATTGATTCACATTGATCATTATGGGCCAGTGAGTGCTGGTAGAGCAAAAAAGCATATATTCGTGGTTGTAGATGGGTTTACGAAATTCGTACGATTATATACGACGAAAACAACCAGTACTAAAGAAGTTTTGTCAAGTCTTAAAGATTATTTTAGAACATATAGTAAACCAAAGTGTATTATTTCTGATAGAGGTAGTTGTTTTACTTCAAGTGAGTTCGAGGAGTTTATAGAAAACTATAACATTAAACATATTAAAATCGCGACCGGATCTCCCCAAGCAAACGGACAGGTAGAAAGAATTAACAGAAATCTAGGCCCGATGATTGCAAAATTAGTTGAACCTGAGAAAGGATTGCATTGGGATTTAGTGGTAGAACAGGTGGAGTATGCAATGAACAATACACAGCATCGAAGTGTAAAACAATTGCCAAGTGTTATGTTGTTTGGAACGTCACAAAGGGGGCGAATAGTAGATGAATTAAAAGAGAAACTAGAAATGATAAATCAAGACACCAAGCAGAAGAGTTTAACAGAAATCAGGAATGAGGCAATTGAGGCTCAAAATAATGCTCAGTCCTACAACAAAACTTATTATGATAAAAGCAAACGAAAGCCAAAAGAATTTAAGCAAGGAGACTATGTTATGGTAAAAAATTTTGATAGCACAGTTGGTACGTCAAGGAAACTAATTCCAAAGAATAAAGGACCTTACCGAATAGAAAAAGTTTTAAAAAATGATAGATTTTTACTTAAAGATGTGGAAGGTTTTCAAGTATCTCGTAACCCATATCAGGGCGTGTGGAGCATTCAGAATATAAGACACTGGACCAAAAAATAAAGATCAAATTTAAGATGTGAAGAAAAATATAAAAATATTAAATGTATTACTATGTTACTTAATAATAAGAAAATATCCATATGTATCAATGTATAGAAATAACTTAAGATTACGTGATCAGGAGATCCAAATGTCAGAATGGCCGAGTTGTAGTAGGCTACATATAAATCCCCTGGTCTACGTATGTATATAATACTTATTTACTTACTTCAATAATAACGCTAATCCAATACATATATAAAAGAACC
Organism: Drosophila insularis; assembly: GCA_018903935.1. NCBI lineage: Eukaryota > Metazoa > Arthropoda > Insecta > Diptera > Drosophilidae > Drosophila > Drosophila insularis. The sequence continues at coordinate 60,342 of JAEIFP010001655.1, read as the reverse complement.
CTATTGTATAAACGATAACCTGTATTATGTAGCGATTAAGTTATATCGATATCAATGTTGTGATATCGATGACCTTTAAAGAAGACAACGCTGATACGTTTTTTCCTATCTGAAAAGCTTACAGCGACCAGACGTGCATTTTGAGAAAAACATAAAAATATTAAGCCATCCATTGTAAATTGATATTAAAGCTGAGAAAATAATAAACGATTATAACTCTTACATTACTTACTTCATTTTTTTATGGGAATGCAACAGAGTTGAACAAACTTCATTTTACATAAAAAATAACTTATTATGATTTGGTCGCCCTGTTGACTCAAATCGTTGTTAGATGTTTTTGACGAAGTGATCGCCTAGTTGATCAACTTTCATTCAATGGGTATGCACTGCTACCCTGTTGCGGAAAACCAACCACTAGTTTTCCAATAAATTATTTTATTTATACTGGTACGCACTGATTGCCACGTTAATCAATTGCGATTTTTTAGTCGGGACCCCAGATTGATGTGGAATGTTCACCAATTTGTGCCCTCGCTTAGGATTGTACTGCGTCCTAAGCGTGCAAAGAAAGTAGTCGCCTAGTTGACAATTTCCTTGTTGTTGAGAGATTGGTCGCCTGAGTTGACCAAATCTTCTCACTTGATGACGGTTTCACCAAGTCTGTTAATCTTTCAACTTGGAGCCGCCAATGTCGGGGTCACCAAAATGTTCAATGAAAGACGATAGTATTTCATGAAGTTATTAAATGTTTATTTATTTATATATATATAGGCACTAGCACATAAACCAGTGACTAAAGGTTGTCGCAACCAACACATAAATTGGGTGGACTTCGGAGTGAGATTACAAAGGTAGAGATTGGGGGCCAAAGACACAGCGATGCACACCCGATGTAACTACAATTGGTATCTGATCTTACTAAGAATAATGCATTTCTTTTATAGTAAAAATAGAGAGCTCACCAGTGCATAGTTCGACATATTGTTAGGTCAGCAAAATACGTCTTTATTCCATAGCAGCTTAATTAACTAGGTCTTTATTGTTAACTGCTGACCATCTCAAATCTACTTATGACTGATGAGCCATCGATATCTATAATCGGGTTACCTACAAACTTGACATATATTTCTATATTATGATTGTCTTATTGTTATCTTATTTTATATAGTTTAAACACCAACAACGCGTTCTCGCCGAAATGTTGCAAGAGACATATTCAGTTTTTACGCTCTCGAGTGCACTTCGTTTGACTTCGGCATGATTACCATCTGTGTGCACTAGTCATTACCGAACAATAGTGCACAGGCTATGGGTGTCTAACACTGCTTTAAACACTTGATCTACCATTTGCCTGTCGCCAATCGGGCATTGGGTTACTAGCAAGCTAGTAAGCCTAGAGCCTGAGTAAGCAATATAGAAATGACATGAACCATCCATGGCCGCCACAAAAACTGACTTAGCTCAAATTTGACTTCTCCATGACTCCATGATATGAAATATATTCAACCGTGATGCGGTTACAGTTCGATACCAGATAGTATTCTTATTTAATTTTTTTTAGTTGCAGGATGTTTTGTGGGATCGTTTGGGCAAAAACCGCCCTTATTAAAAATTTTTTAGGGCATGCTTAAATGCTTTTTGGTTTGTTTCAGGAATCTATCGATTTCTATGGCACTGCTGAACCTCATTATAATAATCACTTACCACTTTTACTAATAGACAAAATTAGAATAAAGTTATATAGTAGAAACGCGATTCTGCTAGTATCCATTTTTTTTTAGCTGCAAATAAAGAAATTATGATAATTTTAGAAAGGTATGTATAAATTGGGGCTTACGGTGGGAAAAATTTACTTAAGCTACTACAAAACGCTTAAATTACCACATTTTGTTATCAAACGAAAGAGAAACATTCGGTAAATATTTACTTAAGCTACTTGGGCACAAAGCGATTTATTACGTAGTTTTTTTGTAATTAACAAAAGAAAATTGTTCGGCGGGACTATATCTAAATATAGCTATTTCTGGCAAAAGTAATGTGGCCAAATTTCAGGCCAAGGTTAGAAGGTAAGTCGAATTTTAAGAAAAATCTTGCCGCAAGACTCAAACTATTTCGGGAAATTTATATAGATTGTCGCGAGTTAACAACTAATTTTTGTCTAGTAATTGTCTGCATATGTTGGCGCAATTGTCGGTGTCAGTATTAAAGTTAACCCATTTTGAACCTCTCTTTGACTTTTCGAACAGTAAATTTGAAAAATTCTTTTAATTATTTGTTTTTATTTAAGTCAAAGAAATAAATGCAGTTAGCTAGTTAGATTTGTTGTTTTCTAAGATAAAAAAAGGATTTTTGTTTACGATTATTTTTTTTGGATCCATTTTGGGGTTTTAAAAAAACCTTAATTTTAGACCATATTCTGTTAACAATAATATATAATATGAGAATATTATATTAGTTTTATTTATTGCAAATACTTCAAACTATTTGCATATAATTTAAAATCTTAAAATTATTAAGTATAGTACTAAAACAAATGCCCTAAAACGTCTGTCCGAAAAGTCGAACATTGGCCATTCACCACGAATTTCCGGTCAGTACAAATTTGAAGTTAAGTTGATACGATAACTGATGAGGAAGATATTGATGATGAAATTCTTTATAACGAAGAATCTTTCAAAAAAGACATTGCTGGATGTTTCGAAATAGAAACTCGTAAAGACCGCCAAGGCTTGTCTAACATAATTGATGACACTTTTGTCAAAACAGGAGAAGTCGGTAAAGCAAAATATAAGTTGCCAACTGAATTTGATGCTCCAAAATAAAAAAACGTATATGAAGAAAAGCCTTTTAAGTTCGGATTTCTGAATAACCTAGAACCACTGAATGATTCTAAACTCGCCATTCAACACAAATTGCAACACAAATTGCCACCGGGTATATTTTTTAGTTTTTTTGATAGTGAGATGTGCGATCTCATTGTCACTCAAACAAAATTATACGCTACGCAACACAATGACTTTCAATTTGCACAATCCTTTGATACGGTTCTTATATTGTCTGGATATAATAACTTGCCACAAATAAACAACTACTGGTCCACTAATATAACACTAGGGAACGCCATCGATGTTTAAAAAAATAAAACAAAGCCTATACTTTGCAGATAATAACAATCTAAACAAACACAATAGATTCAGCAAAGTTCAACCTCTTTTTCAGCTAATGAATGAAAAATTTCTTCAATTCGGAGTATTTGAGGAACAGTTATCCATAGATGAGCAAATGCATCCATATTTTGGTCGTCACAGCTGTAAGATGTATATGAAGAATAAGCCAATTAAGTTTGGATTTAAAACGTGGTGCATGGCATCTTCAACTGGCTACTTGTTCCAAATGATGCCTTACGGTGGAGCTAGAGATGAGTATGATAAGAAGCTGGGATTAGGAGCTTCTGTAAGAGTGGATATGTTAGAAAAACTAGAGTTCCCTCAACGTCACCAAATCTATTTTGAAAATTTTTTTACATTGCACTACATAATGTGCCTATTAAGCGATCAAGCAATCTGCGCAACTGGTACTGTACGCTCTAATCGTTTGGGAAAACCATGCCCAGATTTAAAACTGGAAAAAAGTTGCCAAAAGGTAAACTTTTGATTTATTACAATTGTAACAATTATTTACTAATATTTCTATCATAACTTTAGGTGACATGGATGCAAAATTTGATAATGTCAATAATATTGTCTGTTGTCGCTGGCAGGACAAACGAGAGGTCACGTTGCTTTCCAATTTCTCTAATATATACCCGATAATTTCTACATCGCGCAGGAAACGTCAGCATGATGGGCAACCCAGCCAATATGTTGTCCAGCAACCTAATCTTATTAAAAACTACAATGCCTATATGGGTGGAGTAGATTTGCCTGACAATGCAGTGTCTAACTACCGGATTTCGATTAGATCGAAAAAATGGTGGTGGCCACTTTGGTTGGGCATTTTGGAGTCTGCCGTTGTCAATGCTTGGAAGCTCCAATGTCTTACAGATAAAGTGTTCGCACGGCAAAATATGCCCATTTCAAATTCCAAGAGTCTCTGGAAAACAATTGCTGCTTACGGAGCAAACAAAAGGGCATGTCGTTGCAAGGTTTGCTACAAACCCACTATGCGACTATGTGAAAAGTTTTGATGTTTTGCTGTGTACCAAAAAGATAAATAATTAACCATAACATAGAATGCTCAACTAACTAAGAATCGCCTTTTATTTTATAAATTTTAACAACTTTTCGAAATTCAAAATTAGAAGCAATTCTGAAAATGGTATAGTGGCAAACGGCCATTATTCGACTTTTTAAACAGTCGATTCTGGCTAAACTAAAATAGGTAAATTTTTTTTTAACCACAGGTTCAGATTCCTTGTATGCTAATTACCCTAAAAAAGTCATTTTGCTCCTTAAGATCAAAAAATTTTTTGGCTTGGCCCGAAATGGGTGTAGTCGTGTGGTCGTCCCTACATATATCTTTTTACATGGTGTGTTTCGTTGTCATTGCATAGAATTTTGTATATTACATTACTTCTATTTATCGTCTCTAAAATCTTTTGTTGTATTCAATATATGTTTGGGGCTATGGTCAGGTTTGTGCGCTAGTTTTATACGATTTTTGTCATAACATTTTGAATTTAATAGTCTTTATAATTATTTAAGTATATACATAAGTAAGGGATAAGTAAGTCTTTCCATTATTGGGTTTGTCAATGGATTATTTTAGTTTTTTGATTAATGTGTTGATTATGATATCCGCAAAATCATTGTCCTTTAAAATATTTATTATTTCCTTCTTAGTTTCCTCATTGTATATTTTGTCCGAAATGTTCAGCATTCGTTGAATACAACTCCTTGCTGTGTTTATTATTATCAGTGAATTGAATATATTTCTGTCAAAAGAATTAAGGGTGTCCAGTTTGCTATCTATGTCATCTAGGTGTGTTATCGAAAAAATGTCATCCACAAATTTCTTCAATAATCTTGGTGTTCTGGTTAGCTTATGCATGTTGGTGTCCAGAAGATTTTCCATAATGATATGTGCAATGACAGGTAAGACCGGGAATCCCGTCGGCAATCCTTTTAATTGGATTAATATTTGGTCCTTATAGGTAAAATATCTGTTTTCTTGGATGCAGAATTTTACTATTTCCATAAAAAAGAAATTGATATTCCTATGCGTTCTTGTGTCTGAGTCGATTTATTGCTGATTGTGTCCAATGCCAAATCCGTTGGTACGGTCGGAAATCATGATACCACGTCAAACGAAATTAATTTCTCATCGCCAAAAATGTATGTGTTGTTTATGCGCTGCGAATTCGGTTTAAAAACCATATATTTAAAAAAAAGGGGATTAAAAAATTTTATGCCACGAAATCACTGAGAAAACACGTAAGCGCTTTTAATCACAGAAAGGATTTATAAAATCTGAACTTCTAATGTTTTACAATTTGAACGCGTTATGATGGAAACTTTTTGTGTCGGAAAGACAGCCATTAAAAATCTTTAAAATATTATATGTACATATATGTACATAATATTATATGTATATATTGATATCAATTATATAGAACTTAAAGAACTCCTTTTGGAAAATTTTAAAGTCAAGTAGTTTATTTGTTCTTTGCATCATATCAATCTAAGAATCTAAGAAGAGTGTTTGGTTACATTTCAAGTACAGAAATAATTTAACGATTAAACCACAACTTCATTGATTTTTGACAATAATTGATTACACTGTGATAGTTTTTTAAAAAAAAAAAAAAAGACATGGTTTCACCCTATTTCGGGTCCTGCGAATCGAACTGCATCATTAGTTTTTTAAGTTATCACGATGGTTTCATACAAAATTTTTTGCGGAAGTTTTTCATCAAAGTTGCCATTTGTTCAAAAAGGGTATTTTTTCCATTTGCTCCTAACATCTAAAATATTTATTTATTTTTTACACACTTTCTTCAGCAAAGTTTCTTAGAATTGAAAGGGCTACAAATTTTGGGAAGACATCTAGCCTCTAAATCTGGCCGTTCCCGAGCATTGGGACAAAATGTAAAAAAAATCGAATTTTGACCAAATTTTTTTTATGTTTTCTTTCTCGCATTTTGCTAATATTGAAAATTTTATATTCGAATCTTGATCATGATATGAGAATTTATTATGCTCAATGGCAGCAGAAGAAACACCAGACCTATCTAAATAGGGTGAAACCATCGAATTTTGCCATGTCTTTTTTTTCACCTATCACAGTGTTATTAATGTATTTAATACTACATCTAATGATCAGTAATGATTTTCTATTTTTTAATTGTGTTATAATACTTTTGTTGTGATTTAATTTGTAATTGTGTTTTTAAATTAAATCGACATAGAGGTGCGCTGTTAAGGGAGCGCTTTTGGTTTAAAGCCTTTTTAAAAAAAATATCAGAGAAGCTGAGAAATTCCTTCTGAATTTCTTTAAGGATAAATCGTGAACATCGATTGGCCCAATGATGAACCCTGTGACCTTTCGTTTACCTTCAAAGGCAAATCCTGAATTGCTTAGATTAATGTTTTTACCACAATATCTTTAAAACAACCTTCGAGGCTATTTACCACGCCACCAGGTCACAAGGATAGCTCCTGTTACCGTTGATATGTGTTAATAGATCTTCCCTAGCTTTTGGTGTCCTTTAAGGTAAATGTCCTGGAAGTGGAAGTGTGGCAATAGGTTATCTCCTCTTGGCTTCCCAATGGCTAAGGATTCGACCCTGAACAGCGTTGCTCCTCTTTTGGTGCGATTCTTAGATACGGTGTTGCCAGTCGAAGGACTTGTTTTTGCTTGATGAATTTCTAAGGTTACTCGTAAGGCCTTTTAAAATTCGTTGACTCTATATCCTGTTTAAAGGACTTGTTGAACTTGATAAGTTTTTAAGTAAGGCCTTATAAAACTTTTTAACTTGATACTGCTTCACTTGTTGCTTGTTTGATTACGACTTGAGGACTTGATGCCCTTGCCTATTGCTGCCTTTATATAAACATAATATGTATTATATTTATGTAAAATATAAACATAATGTTATACAGAAAACATTATTATTTTAATCTATTAATATTTGAGGTGGGATTTAAAAGCAATTTACAAAAATCAACGAGGTATTTCTTTGATTTAATAATATCTTACTTTTTAGATATGGTTCTAAAATGAGTAAAATTTGAACCAAAAAGTATACTATGGGGATTCAAAGAATTTGCTGCTTTTTAATTTTACAGAATTAGTAAAATCGTATGCATCTAACAAACTGTTTGTTAGTAATGTTTACAAACAAGAGCTGTTTTTATTAAGTACGATATTCTAAAATTTGTTAAAAATGTAAAAAAGAGAATTGTAACTTTCTTTAGTATACTTTTGGGTTCCTATTCTACAACCTCGGATCCACTGATTTCCCAAAATCTAGACGTGATGGGCAAAAATCGAGTATGCATTCAGAATCAGTGTACCCGAATTAGTAAAGGACACCTCTCTCACTTATTGTCACTCATCGAAGTCGGTCGTGTTTTTTTTTTTGCGCTCTCGCCTAATTTTTGTCTTTCATTCTTTCGTAAAGCTAATGTATAATATTCAATCTAAATTCATTGCCTTACTAATTCTTAATAAATCGCTATACTCATCGCGAAGTTTGCGTTAAATTTACAAACATTTATATAAATTTATTATCAAAACTTTAACAAGTTGCGCGTGTGTCTCTACGATGGTCTGATAGACCTCCTTGGTTCTCACGTGAGTTATGTAACTTGAAGAACGTAAAATCGAGATGTTATAAAAGATTTAAAAAATCCGGTAAAGCATCGGATTTTTCCCTATATGTAGTTGCTCTATCAAATTTTATGGTGCTGAATTCACATTGCTATAAGGATTATCTTCAGCGATGTAAACTCAGGTTTTCTCGCGATCCTAAGCAATTTTATAAATTTGTAAATGTTAAACGTAAGACATCAGTGCACCCGTCTTACTTGTCTTTCGAAAACAATAAAGCTGACAATGATCAGGCAATTGCCGACATGTTTGCTGATTTTTTCAAAACAACTTATTCCTCTTCGATTTATCAAGCAAATCCTCCTTATCCTCATCACTTGCAATCGTCTAATTGCATTTTAGACCCTGTGTTTGATGAAAGTTCGGTTCTTACCGTGCTCAGTTCCGTTAAACCAATATATGCACCTGGCCCTGATGGAATACCAGGCTGAGTATTAAGGTTTTGCGCAGAGGCCCTATGTAAGCCAATACTTAAGTTGTTTACACTGTCCGTCACATCTTCCGCCTTCCCGCCTATCTGGAAGGAATCATATATTATTCCTCTTCATAAAAAGGGGAAGAAGTCCGGAGTCTCCAATTATAGGGGTATTTCTAAATTGTCTGCCATACCCAAAGCATTTGAGAAAATAATAACATCTCAATTGCAGCATTTTTGCAACTCAATCATTTCGTCATCCCAACATGGGTTTAAGAAACGTAGATCGACAACTACTAACCTATTAGAATTTACATCTCACTCAATCAAAGGGTTCAAGACTGCCGTGCAAACTGACGTCATTTATACTGACTTCAGCAAGGCCTTTGACTCTGTTAATCATACTCTACTTTTATATAAATTAAACGCACTTGGCATCCCCAGCCTTTTGCTAGATTGGATTCTTCAATATCTTTCTAAGCGTACACAAAAGGTCCTCTTTAAGTCTTCATTTTCTAAGACCATCCAAGTGACCTCTGGAGTACCTCAGGGTAGTCATTTGGGTCCATTGCTATTCACTCTTTTTATAAATGATCTTCCATTGGTAGTGTCACATTCTCGTGTGCTTATGTACGCGGATGATGTCAAGCTTTACCTCAGTTTTAAAGACATATCGTCTTCTTTCCTACTTCAATCGGATCTTAATGATCTTCAGAGTTGGTGTGAAACAAACCTAATAAACCTTAACGGCTCTAAATGTAAAGTTATGTCTTTTTATAGATGCACTCCATACTTAGCAACTTATCTTAACGACACTGCCTTAGAGCGGTTAGATATTATCAATGATTTAGGTGTTCTTATGGACCATAAATTAACTTTTAATCCTCATATTTCTGCTACAGTTAGTAAAGCTATGAATGTTCTTGGGTTTGTGAAACGATGGTCAAAAGAGTTTGACGATCCGTACACAACCAAAATTCTGTATACTTCTTTAATCCGTCCTATCTTAGAGTACGCACCAAAGTAAATTTGAATCTGTTCAAAAGCAATTTCTGTTTTTCGCTCTTCGCGGTCTGAATTGGGATCGCAATGTCAATTTGCCATCATACTCCAGTAGGCTTCTTTTAATCAACCTTCCTTCTTGAATTAATCGTAGAGTAATGCTTGGTGCTATCTTTATTCATAAACTCTTAATAGGTGAAATAGACTCCTGAGCTATTGAACTAGTTAAACCTATCTGTACCCCGTAGACCTACTAGAAATTTTATTCCTCTATCCTTAAAACACTGTAGTTACAACTATTCTTTGCATGAACCGTTTCGAGCCTATGTTCTGAGTACAACCATCTGTATCCCGTTATCAGATCAGAAGCCTCTCTTTCCCTTGTGAAAACTTCTATTTTAGCACATTTAGCTCGTAACTAGCTGTAGTTAATCATATTTTTAATTGTGCCGATCGTGCCGTCCGATATGCGGCTGCGCCCCACGGTCGGTCGGGCGGGAGGTGGGCAGCGCTCTGCTTGGGCTCGCGCGAACCAGGCTATGTCCTGGTGTCGTATGGGCCACTTGAACGTACTTCGCATTGTACGCGTCAACGTCCAGACAAAAAATCAACGTCACCAAAAATCATGTCGGCCTCATTTATCATAGACTTATTTTAATTATCCCAGTTCTTCAACAGCCGCACCCGTTTCATGGACTTGCTTGTCCCTCACTTTTACTCTCTCTTGTGCTGTACGCGAGCAGAGCGCGAGTTATGTAGTCAAAGTTCTGCTACACACTCTCTTCGCCTACATTCAACATAAAGAGAGCAAAAGCTCGATCAAGCATAAAAGCTTAAAACTTAGTACTTCTTGATGCTGTATCGTTGATGATTTTCTGAACTTTCCCTACGTATTTATACTATAAAGCTGGATTATCTAAACTCATTTTAGCTAACATTGAAATAACTATCTTGTGAATCCTTTAAACCTGCCCATTTCCTCGAGGTACTCCGGTGGTAATCAATAAATTCACGATGTGATCTTCGCAATACTTTTTGTAGATGTGCGATGTAAAAGCCGCGACCCTATCAGATATCAATCGTACTGGGATCCCAAAATTTATTGCTTGAACTTCTAAACACCGTATCACTTTATCTACGCCTGTGCTCCTGGTGGGATACAACCAAACGTACTTAGAAAAAAAAATGAAGTAAGTAAGTCGTCTCGCCGATTTGGATATACCATACACCAGTAAAAAAAATATTTTAAATTTATAATAACCAATGCATTTTCGTATTTTTAAAAAAATCGGTTTCCATGCTTTTTACAAGCATATCTTAGTATTTCGCTCACTCAAGCATACGAGCACCCTAGCGCCCCCACCAGCCAACGGCCAACTCCGGCCATATGGAAAAACGTTTATATGCATAACTTGGCTATTTTTATTCCGATTTTGATCAAATTTGGTATTTTGCTTGATATTAGTATCAAATTTAAGTGTGCTAAATTTGATTGCACAAGGTAGAAAATTACGGGAGATAATCGAGTTTTTTCAAATTACGGGGGCGGAAAGAGGCGTGGCAAAATCTTTACACATCAAAAATGTGCGCAATTACTAAGCAAATATTCATACTAAATTTTGTGTCTCTAGCTTGAATAGTTTTTGAGAAAATCGGTTTTATTTAATTTGCGGGGGCGGTAGGGGGCGTGGCAAAATTTTTATAAATACAAAATGTGCGCGTTTACTAAGCAAATATACATACCAAATTTTGTGTCTCTAGTTGCTATGGTGTTTAAGAAAATCGGTTTTATATCATTTGCGGGGGCGGTAGGGGGCGTGGCAAACATTTGAAACAAACTCGATAAGCGTACATATGACACGAGTCTACATACCAAATTTGGTGGCTCTAGCTCTTATAGTCTCCGAGATCTAGGTGTTCATACAGACGGACGGACGGACGGACGGACAGACGGACATGGCTAGATCGTCTCGGCTGTTGATGCTGATCAAGAATATATATACTTTATGGGGTCGGAAAAGCTTCCTTCTGCCTGTTACATACATTTTAGCGACTTTAATATACCATTTCACCCTATGGGTGTATGGTATAAAAACATCTATAATAACCAACAAGTAATTATACCCTTTATTGGTAAGTTCCATTGGTCCGACGTGATCAATATCGTAAGAACAAAGTGGTTTGTCACCCCTCTCTTTTGCCAGCCCATGTAACAGACGAATAACCTTATATCTCAATTCGGGAATATAGTATGATTTCTCGATCAAATCTTGCGTTTTCTTGACGGAAAAATGACCCTGGGTATGCGCAAGTCTAATAATCTCATGTTCTATTGCCGAAGGCACTACAATCAACTTACGATTAGAGGCTTTTAAGAGAATCTCGTTCTCTATATAGAAGTCTTTATATCTTTCTTTTTCGACCAGCGTCCTTACTGCCTTGGTCCACTCATTTTGCAACTGAGCTTCTTTTAATCGATGTTTAATAGTGTCCTCAACAAGCATAAAACACGCATCGACGTGCCTCATTTGAGTACCTGATCGATGTACAATGCAATAATCAAAATCTTGAAGATACATAGCCCAACGAGCAACTCTCAAAGGAACATCTTTCTTTTTTATGGTCATAGCGAATGCGTTACAAGCAGTAACTATAGTGAATCGAAATCCTAGGACATACACACGCCATTTGGTTAGTGCTCCAATTATATCAAGCACTTCGAGTTCGTAAGAATGATACCTTCCTTCGCACAATTTTGTCTTACGACACATATATTCAACGGTATGAAATGAATTATCCCCTGGATGTTTTTGTAACAAAGCTGCCCCAAATCCGTATTTTGAAGCGCCCGTGTGTATTTCAGTTTGCAATTTCGTGTTAAACAATTTAAGGACGTGTTTTTTGGTCGACGCAGCTCTTAGTACTTTGAAGGCGAGTTTGTGTATATCTTTGAATTCAAACTTCGAATCCTTATGCATTAAATCGGACAATGGTTTCGCGATTACTGCATACCGTTCAATAAACTTTCTAAAATAGGAAGTTAGACCCAAAAATCTTTAAACTCTTTTTGTCACTTGTAATGGGAAAATTTAAACAGCTCTAATCTTTTCTTTGTTCGGCTTTATGGTACCATTTTCTACATCATACCCTAAAAATAGGACTTTTCATTGCAGCATCTGACATTTACTCCAATTAATTCGTAAACCGTTTTTGGCTGACACGTCTAGTACGCGTTTTAGCCTGGCCAAACCATCATCGATACCTGCACTGGGAATGATGACGTCGTCCATGTAGACTACACAATCGTTTGCTTTAATCAAATCTCGTAACACAACCATTATGAATCTTGTAAATACAGCTGTTGAATACCGAAAGGAACATACAGGAATTCATATTGTCCACTCTGAGTAACAAAAAAAGTGTATTTCTGAGAGCTTTCGACTACCGGTACATGGAAAAATCCGTTTGTTAACTCTAAAGTTAAAAACACATCTTGCAACTTTTCTATAACGCTGTCCATATGATCCATGAAAAAGTTATCACGAAGAATCATTTCGTTTAATTTCCTGTAGTCACAGCATAATCGCTTCTGACCATTCTTTTTCGAGACTAAGACAACTGGCGACGCGTACTAAGAAGTACTGGTTCTAATTATTTTCTCTGCTAGTCATTCTTGAATTTGCTTATTCACGATTTCCTAGTCACAAAGGGCTAAACGTCTCGGGTGCTGATACACAGGTATTTCGTCGCTTAATATAATTTTCATGCTTACTGGTGCGTTTGCATTTGTTTTTGGCTGGTAGTTTCGAATTAATTTCTCTACTTCCCCTTTTATCAAATGGCTCAAATGCGAAAAATGTATTTCTAGACTCCTATCCATGTCTTCAATATTTGTGATGAAGATGTTTCCAATCTCTCCTGCCCACTGAATATCTGACTCATTTTGTTCTCTCTTTGGCATACTATGAGTGTGACAAACTTCTATATTGTTGCGAATAGCAAACTTAAATCCATTTGCTGTTACACTTATATTGACAGTGTTCAATATCGTTCGACCCAGTATTGCATCAAAATCTGATCTGGCACTGGCCAGTACCTACAAATCCTTTAAATATAACGTTAGAATATACGATGTCTTTAAATTCTAACCCTGACGGAGTAAATCCGCTTGACGGCTGTATTAGTACATCTTCATTTTCTACAACGTTTGTATTTCTCTCGTATTTAATTGGATTTTCTGCTTTGCACTGGGCCATTCGATATCCTACTTTACCACATTTATAACACTTCTGATCGTTTTTTGGGCAGTTTCGTCTGATATGTGCTGATCACCGCATGCGTAGCATTTCCATTCATAGCTGTATCAATTATTTTACCCTGAAGAAAGAAAGGATTAATTTCTCGTGACTGAGCCTCAAACTTGTTTAACAACTTTCGAACCAAATTTTTTGCGCAATAGTGCTTTTAATATCTCCAATTGTGTATAACATGTTGACTCCAAATAAAAGATTTAGCTGCCGCAGTTAACAACTGTGTGGCATATATAAAGGTCTGTAACTTGTCCCATTGTACTGTAATAGCACATTCTTCTATCTCTTGCACCCACGAATTAATGTCGGGACTACCTAAGCCGGAAAAATAGGACACACTGACCTCAACATATTTTAGAGTGTACCAAGATCTACTAAAATTATTTGTTGGCAGTTCGCCTGCAACTGTAACTACTGATTCTACTTCTTTTTCCTCGCTATCCTAGTCTTGAATATTGCAATGAGTAAGAAGTCTATTCTGTAAATCATGTTGTCCTCCCACTGTGCTGACATTCAATTCGGCCAACTTATTTCGCAAATCTGGGACTCGCAATACCATAACCTCATCAAGATCCATATTACAATATTTTCTTTTGTTCAATACCAATTAACGTTAGAACTATCTATAGTCCCCAAAAACTTACCCAAGTCCGCTCCTGTCCCACGAAGTCTTTGCACAAGCCTTGGGGAAGCCCTACTTATGAGCGAAACATATGATATTTGTTGTTTATGAGGCGAATATATTGATGAGGTATTAGCTCAAGAATGAATTAACTAATTTAGCCCTCGAAATAGTTTAAATGGGGAAATAAGACTAAATATATTATGCATTATGAACAAATCTGCGTATAATAAAAGGGGCACTAATTATCTACAACTGATGGAACGAGCTGAGCAAAGAAGGAGACGGGCAAGGGCAGCGTCGCATAGCAACCAGAGAGGATATGCGAATAAAAGGAAATTACAAGGACTAGCGAGAAAGGGATGGAGGCCTGCATAGCAACAGAGGCGCAAGGTGGGCAAAGCAGAGCAACAAGGACAAGAAGTCAATGGGTGCACAGCAGTCCAGAAAGTAGATGCGGCTGGGCCAAGGACTTCCTTCTTTCACAATGCATGGTAACAACGTGGATGAAAGCGATAGGCCGATGGAAAGTTACCAGCTGTATAGCGGTATTACACCATGTGGTTCTAGAGGCCCCAGGACGCCTATATAAGGCCAGCATAAGACAAGAAGGATAAGCAAGTCATCGAGTTCTGATCAAGTAACAAAGAGCGAAGCAACAAATCTCTTGAGGCCTTACGAGTAACCTTAAGAATATTTGGCGCCTAGCAAGTTACCAGTACAAGCAAGTTATCGAGTTTATAAGGCTTTACGAGTAACATTATGAATTCCACAAGCATCAACAAGTCTTAAATATAAAACAAATAATCACGTATCAGTACAATCGACAACCAAATCATTAGAGAAAATACATATCCATACATTCAACCAAACCCAAAAGTATACGAAATAAATATTAACACAAGTTTAAACTTATAAATCGTCGGGCACAAAATAAATTTTGTTGTGCCGAACCTAGCCCTAAAAGATTGAAAACATCCCGAAGGACGAAAAAGGATCGTTACAATTGACGCCCGACGTGCTATACTGGTGAAATTCAGCCGAAATAAGAGTGTATACTGAAAACAAAATGGGTAAAGGTTGAATTTATCACATGAAGAAGGAGGACCTGCCTCAGACAGACCAAAGAATCGGGGTCGACAGGAACGGCACGGTGGAGGAAATGAGGAAACAGCTAAGTGATTGGGTGGACAACAACGAGTCTGACCCAGAATGGAGGGAGAAGATAAACAGATTAGAGGAAAAATTCACTAAAATTGCCAAACCAAAACCAGGAAAGAGCACAGCGAAGGCGGGCGAGAGAGGTGAGCACAAGGAGGCCGAGGCGTTCCATAAAATAAACATTGCCACTCTAACGATTCCCCCATTCGTACCACCAAGATGAGGAAGTGAAGGAGCGCTGGACAACAACGGAGAAAAAAGTGAGCAAAGAAAACAAACGATGGAACCTACAAAAATTGTATCAGGCACAGCAAACAGGACAACCGAGTATGCTAAGGTGGCAAAGCAAATCAGAGAATGGACTTTCAGGTTCGATGGCAACTCGAGAGCTCTGGAATTTCTAGAACAAATAGAATGGTCAGCAGACTTGTATGGCATTAAGCTGGACATGATACCAAGAGCAATGCCAGAGCTACTGAAAGATATAGGCCTCAAATGGTACATCGCGAACAACAAGCAATGGGGATCATGGAAGGAGTTTGTTAAGGGATTCAAGAAATACTTTCTGCCGAGAAGACTCTTCATCAAACTGGCGGACCAAGTCAAAGCTCGCAAACAAAGCAAAAACGAGTGCTTCAAGGACTATATGATGGACATGCAAACAATGATGAGACCTCTTAAGATACCAGAGTTCGAACAATTGGAGGTCATATTGGAGAACTGTACACCACACTTTAAAATATTTGTGCGGCCGCACAGGGTTAGCAACCTAGAAGAGCGGAAAAATTGGAACGAGGACATAAGAATGTTTGTTGGAGTTCGGGAAACGGGCGGCGGTTCCAGCCTATGAGGGTCGAGCGGGAACCAAGTCAACAAGAGCCTCACAACTAATAGGACAACTAATAGAGGAGGAGAATCAATTGTCCGCCGGGATCGAGGTAGCAGGAATAGAAATGAAAGCGACAATTGACTCAGGAGCCACCGGCAACTTCATAAGCAGGCGGATGGTAGAAACCCTAAAAAACAACGGATCGTGGGAGGACACTCACAAGCAGGTGTACATGGCAGACGGACAATGGACAGGATTGAAATAGATGCACTAATCCTAGAATCGAATTTCTTAAGGCTCATGAACACCGAAATATCATGCGGAGGTCACAAGATAAAAATACCAAATGTAAAGAGGATACAGGGCAGGGTAGACGAACGTATATCCATCATGGTGGCACAGAAGGAGGAGCAAACGGAAATACAAAAATTTCTAGAACACGAACTGATGGAATTGGGAGAAATCAAGGGATCATCAAAGGTGGGCATACATCGCATAACGATGAAGAACGAAATCCCGATAAAACAACGATATTATCCAAAAAATCCTGAGTTGCAAGGGGAGATCAATGCGAAAGTCGATGAGTTGCTAAACTTAGGATGCAAAGAACCGTCACAAAGCCCATACAGTTCACCCATAGTAATGGTGAAGAAAAAACAGACGGGCAAATGGAGATTATGCGTGGATTTCAGACAAATCAATGTGATTATATTCTGACAACTCCGGGAGGCAAGGTTTATAAGCAGTTTGGACGTAAAAGACGGATATTGGCAGATACCACTGAAAGCCAGAAGCAGGCCAATGACAGCGTTCACCGTCCCAGCGAAGGGAATATTTCAATGGAAGGTAATGCCGTTCGGTCTACATTCAGCTTCAGCGACCTTTCAGCGGGCACTAGACCAAGTGATTGGCCCGGAGATGATGCCGAACGCATTTGCATATCAAGATGACATCGTAATTGTGAGTTAAATATTAGGAGACCATAAAAAACACCCGTGAGAAGTATTCAGAAGACTGAGAGAGGCAAATTTAAGGATTAAATCAGAGAAATGCAGGAAGGAGTTAAAATTCCTAGGACACGTGGTAACAGAAAATGGTATTGGCACGGACCCGGACAAAGTAGCTGCAATAGCCCAGCTGAAACCACCAACTTGTGTAAAGGAATTACGCCAATATCTGGGGGTAGCATCGTGGTATAGAAGATTCTTACCAGGATTTGCAAATGTAACGCATCCACTAAACACGCTGCTCAAGAAGAAAACAATGTGGCACTGGAATAAAGAGCATCAGAAAACATTCGATGCAGTGAAAGAAAAACTAACGAATGGACCAGTATTAGCATGCCCGGATTTCACGAAACTTTTTGTACTACAGACAGACGCAAACAATGTGGGACTAGGAGCAATCCTGATACAGAATACAGAAGATGGCGAAAGGGTCCTATCATACTTATTGAGAGAGCTAAATTCGTCGAAAAAAAAAACTACTCGGCAACAGAAAAAGAATGTCTGGCGATAGAATGGGCTGAACGCAAACTGAGGCCGTACCTGGAAGGATACCATTTTAAAGTAGTGACCGATCATATGGCACTAAAATATCTAAACAGTAAAGACATCCCCACGGGTCGAATAGTAAGATGGGCATTAGAACTACAAGAGTACGACTTCGAAATATCGTATCGAAAAGGCAAGCTGAACATTGTAGCGGACGCCCTATCAAGGCAACCACTATGCAAAAGAATAACGGACAACGGTGCCAGGCTACGACAAGCCAATAAAGAATGTGGATGGACTCAGGATATGATAGAAAAAATCAAGCAACAGAAGTAACCAGACTATGTGGTGGAGAATAGCCAATTATATAGGAACATACCACACACAGCAGGACAAGAGGAAGTGGTGGTATGGAAAATGTATGTGCCAAAGGCATTGCGAGATCAAATAATGAAGGAAAACCACACATCAGCGACGGCCGGGTATACGGGCAACAGGAGAACAATTGCTAGAACTGCCGCTCGATAGTACTGTCCGGGAATGCGAAGAGACATCAGAACTTTTGTCGGCAAGTGCTCGACGTGCCACCGTTTAAAACCCAATCAACAACAAGCGGCAGAAAAGTTGTTAGCACAGGTACCTGAGGAGCCATGGGCAACAATATGTGTTGACTTCGTTGGGCCATTGCCTAGATCAAAGCATGGAAGTTCGATGCTACTGGTAATTCTTGATCGATTCTCGAAATGGACAGAGATCATACCCATGCGACTCAAGGCAACCGCAGAGAATTTAGCCAAGGCCTTCAGAGAAAAAATTTTGTCAAGATTCGGGACACCAAAGGTAGTCACAACCGATAATGGAGTTCAATTCACGAGCAGGATCTTCAGGAAAATGCTAGAAGAATGGGGATACAGCCTTCAGCTAACATCGCCCTATACACCTTAGGAAAACCCGACTGAACGAGCAAATAGAACGATCAAGACGATGATTGCCCAATATGCAGGAGATAACCAGCGGAATTAGGACTAGTGCTGGCCAGAAATAACATTGGCAATGAACACAAGCCAATCGACTGGACTCACGCCAGCATATGTGATACAAGGTCGAGAACCAAGAATGACGGGAGCCATATATGACAGCATCACAAAGGGCACAAGAAAACATCCCGTAACACCGGAAGCAAAAACAAACCAGATGCAAGAGCTATTCGAGCTAATAAGAAGGAACCTGGAGACAGCAGCGCAAGATCAGCACGTCACTATAACTTGAGGCGAAGAGAATGGAGACCAACAATCGGATCTATAGTATGGGCAAAGGAGCATCATCTAACGCAGCAGAAGGCACCCAAAGTGGGTTGTAGGATTTATATAATATGTAAATTACGGCATGAAGACACAGGAAAGAGCAGACAAGCACGCACTAGTCAGCTCAAGCAACAAATAGGTAATATAGACGATACCAATGATGACCGAGAAGAGAAAATATATAGAAAAAAAAACAAAATGAAAACAGTCAAATGCCCAAATCCAAGAATGTATCTTAGCATGCATACCTATAGATACATAACAGCAAGGATCATAGCAAAGCCGCAAACCACACAGGCGGAGGGTGTCGACAAAGATCGATATCGTAAACAACGATATCCAGCCATCAAGCAAGAAATTGCATCGGCAAATCGCAAATCGGAAGGATGAAGGAAAGAAAACGGATGAGAATGAAAATTCCACATTATTGACTTTTATCAGAACACAATTATAATTTATCAGAACACAATTAAAATAGCCGATAGCACACAGAAAATTCTGTTCGATGAATTAAATCAAGAGAAGAGCAATGCTCTAACTCAAATTCTAAGTCAATTTAAAAGATTAATATTTCATGAAGCTCAGTGTTTTAGCAATGCAAACATTATAGAACAACAGATAAAAACGATAGTGGATAAACCTTTATATTGTAAGATTTATATATACCGTCAAGTACATGAACAAGAAATATATAAGCAAATTGAAGAAATGTTACAACAGAAACAAAAACGGATAAAACACCTCGTGAGGATATTCAGAGCAGGAAGGAGATTATACAAGCTGAATTCTCTCGGAGCTGGGACTGAAAGTTGACTACGGAAACACGAATGATGGAAATACTTCAAGAATATTTTTTGAAAATGTTGAAATGACATCTTTAATAACAGGTGTTAGTCAAAAGATCATTGAAAGGTTGGCTGTTATCTTGAATGTTATAAATTGCATGGAAATGGTAAATTGTGTACATAGGATCTTAGCTCACGGAAAGTATTTAATACAATTTAGTATTTACCAATTGGAGAGCTATCCGAAGAAGCACAGGAATGTAAAAACAAGGACTACGAAAGGTTCAGATATACTAATACATTAAAAACTTCTCGTGTTAGACAAAATGAAGACCTTTTTAACATGCTAGCAGCCTCTTCGGAACCACTTATTGCATCACTGAGACAAGAGCGATCACGAAAGGATTTGGAAAATAGCAACTACAGTCCCGAAATGTTGAGTTTATTAGATATTGATGTAAATATTAAAAATTATTTTTAAAAAAAATCAGCCATCAATAGCAAGTTTTCAAAATTAACCTAAAAAAAAATAAAAATTTTTTTTTTTTACTTTTTGTAATTATGTTAGAAATTTAAATTAAATTATTAGAAAATGTTACATAGTCGTTTAAAACAATGAAAAATTCCGTTTGAGATTGAAAAAAACCGGGTTTCGCTACAGCGCCGCCACTAGTATACGATCAACTGCGGCCTATTAAAACATTTTTATACGTATATTTCGCATGTTTTTAGTACGATTTTAATCATATTTGGTAGGTTATCAACAGTATCAACAGGAAAATTCAGAGACTACGTTTAATAGTATTATAATGTAGTTTATTTGAATGTTTATTATATAGATGTAGTTAGTTAGATTACACTATCTGGGCACACTGAAATATTTGCGGGCACACTAATAATTGCGATCAGAGTCTCTCTCACTGCTTCATGCTCTTCTGGTTTCAGGCTGATTCCCATATTCGGACCTCCTGACGCAGGATTCGCCCCGGATTCTTTCATATACTCTACAACGCTAGATGTCTTCAAACGACCTTCCCCATCTCCGACCCTTTTAGCGTCATATCTACCAGTTTTGTATACTTTAACAACCTTATACGGTCCGTTTTTCCATCTTTCTCCTTGCATTGAACGCTTTTCGATTTTTTCCTGTAAATTCCCAATGTTGTTCCGAGCCCCTTTACTTAACTGTTCTCGTTTTTCTTCTAATTCTTCATAAATGTTTTGCTGCATTATATCTTTTAACTCTGAAACACCTACGCATCTCACAAATAGCCCTGCTAAGATGTTAAGATCTTCAGCATATTTACTCACTGCAGGACCTTACATAAATGTCTATACCAAGAACTTATCTACACTTAATTTGGCCAGAAGTGGAACGACTATTTTCCCTCCACTTGTCCGTTACCCCTTGGCACACCTGTAGTAATCAACAAATGCTGTATGTTATTCTGATTACAATAATCTTTAAATGACTAAACGGTGAACGCGGCTCACCTATCTGAGATTATTCTACATGGATTACCAAAATTCACAGCCTGTCTTTCCATGCAACTGATCATCTCTTCATCCCCTGTACTGCGAGTTGGATATAACCAAACATACTTTGAGCAACCGTAAACTATTACTAGAACATGATTATATCGTGTTTTCGTTATTTCCAACGGTTACTAACGGTCTGTCGCCTTTATCTATTGGAGTCAAATAACCCTCTTGCTTACCGGCCTTAGCATTTATCAAAATACACGCTACATAGTTCGATACCACTCTATAAATCTTCTCTTTTAACTTTGGGATGAAGTAAGACTTTCCAATCAATTCCTGAGTTTTCTTAAAGGAAAAATGTCCTTGATTATGTAAGATTTGTATAATTTCATTTTTGATTTGAGCTGGCACTACAATTAATACACAACCGGATCCTTCAACGAAATCTGGTTGGAAATTTAGTAAACTTCCTACAACTTATCTTCGACTAACTTTCTCACTACCTTTGTTCAGTCATCTGCCAGTTTTGCCTCTTTTAGCCTATGGGTCACTTGATCAGTTAAAACGAAACATGATACTCTACACAGTGCACCAAAGTGTCTCATTTTCGATCCCGACCTACGTTCTATTTCAAAATCGGAGTCCTGCAAAAACATTGCCCATCATTCATTCCGCCTTTTTCTTTAACGCCCCAATAATCGCTAGTACTTCAATTTCATACGAATGATATTTCTCTACACTAGGCTTTGTTTTACGGCTCATATACATAACTGGGTGCAACATGTTATCTTTTGAATCTTTCTGTAGCAAGGCGGCCCCGAAACCGAATTTACTGGAACTGGGTATTGGAAAATTAGAGACAGCCATGGTTTTTTCCTCGCTTGGCCTGATAGTCCAATTTTTAAATATATATCCCAAGAAATTAACTTTTGCTTTTAAAATCTTAAACTTCGACCAATTAATACGTACATCATTTCGTGCAGCCACGCCTAAAACTTTACTGAGCTCGGTATAATTATGTCGTCCATGTAAACGACTGCATGCCCCTTTTTATTTAACTCACGCATAACATTATGAATCTGTTGATATCCCAAATGGTACAAAGCTCAACTCATGCTGCGCATATTGAGTCATGAAAGATGTGTACTTCTGTCACTCACAGTCATCCACCGGCACATGAAAATATCCATTCGATAGATCGAGTGTGTTAAAATTCATAGCTCATCTTAATTTTTCTATGACGTAATGCATGTTCAGCATTAGAAAATTATCTCTCAATGTCTTCTGAATTAATCGATTTTGCCATTCTTCTTTGACACTAAAACCACGGGTTGTGGGTATTCCGAATTGCTAGGCCTTATTATTTATTTTTTTTTTTTGAGCCATTCTTGCACTTGGTCTTCAACAATGTTTTGCTAATTAAATGCTAAACAACTATACCGAACTACGCGCATTTCTTATACTTTCCGATCGTGTCCTGTACAATATATTGCTGTAACTCCGACAAGTGTGACAAATCTACATCGCTTTTCTGGTTATCTTTTTCAGCATCTATCCTACTTATACCACCATACTCATAAAGCAGATCCTGACAGGAGCTTTGATCCTCTCCGTGGACTTTACTACTCGATTTTAGATCCATGTTCTCTAACTTTTTCCATATTAATAAATCTTAGAATAGGACTGCCTAAAACTGCTTCAAAAGGTATCTCGTCAGCAGCAACGTGAAATTTAATGCTCATATCCATTCCATTATTTGACCCCCGACAATTCCCATTAAACGCTTCTAGAGACATTTTGGTTGACCAACTCCTAATTTCGCAACAATTGATCCCATATGCAGCATTCTTTCAACAGTTTCTTTTGAAGTTTCACCTGCCTCAAGCCGACAACGACAAGTCGCCCAGAGTCAGCCACAATAGTAAACCCAACGACTTCTGTCCAAACTGGAATAAATAGATATAAAAAGAAAAGAAAAAAAGTGGCAAAACGCCGAAAATAACCAAACCAAATGAACGAGTAGCACCCCTTAACGGGAATCGTTTTAAAATTCTTCCCGATCAGCAAGACGATCAAGCGAGCATTGTAGATAAAGTTAAATCGGCTAGACCACCCCCTTTGTACATCCGTGGAGCCAACTGCAGCGCCCTGATTTCGAAGCTAGTAGAAACAGTAGGGGCAAATAACTTTGTTGTAACCCCACTCAATAGGGGTAACATTAAAGAAATTAAATGTCAAACCCAAACTGAGGACAATTTCCGCATCATCGAAAAGTACCTCCGAAATGCTAACATCAACTTCTATACCTACCAACTAAAAAGCAGTAAAGGGCTCCAGGTTGTGTTAAAGGGGATTGAGCCATCGGTCCCTACTCAAGGGTTTGCGGTCAAGTCCGTTGTCAACATCATCAACAGGAACAAAGTCGCCCAGCCGCTCTTTAAAATCGAGCTCCAACCAGATGCAAAGCGATCGAAGCCAAATGAAGTGCACCCGATATACAACCTACAGCTTCTGTTGCACAGAAGAATCACCGTAGAGGAGCCCCATAAGAGACACCAACCACCGCAGTGTAAAAACTGCCAGGAATACAACCACACCTCTAACAATTGCAATCTTAGGTCAGTGTGTGTTGGCTGCGGCGAACATGATGAAGATGGCATTTGCACCAAGGACAGAAACAACGACGCACTAAGACTATGCAGCAACTGTGGAGGGAACCACACGGCCAACTACAGAGGATGTCTAGTCTTCAAGGATCTTAAATCACAAATAAATGGGCGCAAACACTCAGCTGGACCAAAAATAACCTTCAACGCCTCCAAAACTACACCGGAGGTTTTCTTCGCCAAGGCTGTTAGATCATCCAACATGACTGCTACAACCAGTCCTAGTGTATCCTTCGCTAGTGGGCTCCGAACTGGACAAACGGAGCCCGCGAAAGAGACCCCGTCACTCCACCATCTACAGAAACTGTATGCACGAACTGATGCGGAATCAAAACCTGCTTATCCAGAAGCTTATCGAGAATAAATAATGGCTTCCCTACGTCTATGTCTTTGGAATGCTAACGGCATCTCCAAGCACAAACATGAACTGCAACTACTCCTAGACTCAAGTGAAATCGACGTTTTGCTGATTTCGGTAACACATTTAACATCAAAAAATAATTTTCAAATACCAAAAATACCTTCTACGCAACAAACCATCCAGACGGAAAAGCTCATGGCGGGACTGGTATCCTAATCAATCTCTGAAAATGAATTTACCGACTTCTTTAACACACTCGGAGATCGCTTCATTGCAGCAGGGGACTATAACGCCAAACATACGCACTCTCCAGTGCTATTCACACTATTAAAAAGACCTCAAGTACTTGATCGCCCTTATAGGCTTACAAACAACAAAACAAATTGGCTTAAATTTAAAATGTACATGAGTGCCCACATTGACTGTTCGCCGAAACTGGATGCTGCAGAGGACATTAATATGTGCGTCTCTGCACTTGAGTCAATGCTGGGAGCTGCAGCAAGAGTATCTACTCCACATGCCTCTTCTTACACTAAACCTGTTGAGAGGCCTACTAACCGGCGGATAGAACAATTAGTAACGGAAAAACGACGCGTCGTCTAAGAAGAGAATGGCAGATTACTCGCTCGCCAGCAGCAAAACTTCGCCTAAGGCATGCCAATCGCAACCTCTCCAAGGCGCTAAGGCAAGAGGAAAGCCGGGCTCAAAGGAAATACATAGAAAATCTCAGTTCAACCAGCACTACACATACTCTGTGGAAAGCCCACTTAACTTTAAGCGCTCCTACAGAGACAGTTTCACCGATAAGGAGTCCAACCGGTGGATGGGCCCGCATTGACGAAGAGTGCATTTATTAAAAACCATTTGAAGCCAAAAAAGCCCCTGGCCATGACCTAATCACACCGAAAATGATCCTAGAACTCCCTATCATCGCCATACAATACATCTGCGAACTGGTCAACGCTATAATAAGAATTGGCTACTTCCCAAGAACATGGAAAAAGGTCCACTATCATCATGATTCCTAAAGTGGGAAAGGACAAAACCCAGCCATCATCCTATAGGCCAATTAGTTTGGTGCCATGTCTTTCGAAGCTTTTTGAAAAGGTCCTGCAGATCCGACTAAACTCATTTCTGGCATCGCAGAACACAATCCCTTCACACCAGTTCGGCTTCCGCGAAAAACATGGTACAATTGAACAAGTCAATCGCATAACATCCGAAAGACGAACAGCATTTGAACTAAAAGAATACTGTGCGGCTGTCTTTCTCGACGTTGCCCAGGCTTTCGATAGAGTTTGGCTGGAGGGTCTGATGTTCAAAATCCGGCAAAAACTCCCACAGTACACCCACAACCTCATGGAATCTTACCTTTACAATCGCAGATTCGCTGTTAGATGTAATGGCTCCGTCTCGGCTGTATTTGAAATCAAAGCTGGTGTACCGCAAGGCAGTGTACTCGGCCCATTGCTCTACCTGCTGTACACTGCAGACTTACCAACGAGTTTAGGACTTACAACGTCCACTTTTGCCGATGACACGGCAATCCTCAGCAGATCCAAATGCCCAATACAAGCCTCTGCAAAATTAGAGGAACACCTCAAGGTGGTAGAGGAATGGCTAGCAACCTGGCGTATCCGGGTCAACGAGCAGAAATGCAAACATGTTACATTTACGCTTAACAGAAGAAACTGTCCAGCTCTAATGCTAAACAACGTACCAGTTCCTCAAGCCGTGGATGTCACTTACCTTGGCATCCACCTAGACAGAAGACTAAGATCAATCACGGGGGCCCCGTGGTATATACGAAACGACAACATTCAAAACGATCTAAATATACCTAGCGTAAAATCTGAAATAGATAGTCAACAAATAAACTATTCTGCGAAACTGGATGCACACCCAAATGTTCTTGCTCGTCTTAAAAGAAATGACAGACCAACCCAATAACAAGTGATTAGGGCCGCCTGCATTATCCCCAGGATTTATCTTATGTACTAGACTAAGAAAAATATTTCAAACTTGTTGTTAGGCTCTAATTTAAGAGTAGATTCAACAAATATATATTAAACGTAAAAAAAAAAAAAGTTTCAATTCTAGCCCAGAAGAAGAGAAAATACCTGATAGTTCTGCTACATTCTCTTCCTGTATCAAATTAGTCGATTCTTGTTTCACTAGACCTCTAATAGTGCACTGTGACGCATTTTCTCCGTATTGATTGCATTTAAAGCATTTAAACTCATCCTTTTTCCTTTGAAAAGTACCTTTATATTTAAAACATTTCCTCATACCTTCCGCTCCTCTCTTGAATTGTTTGTCAATGCTATAATTTCTCGATTGAAATTTGTTTGGCGATTTCATTGAAACACGCAACTTCTGATAAGCATCAATCTGAACTTTCAACTGTCTCATGTTTCTAGCTTGGTAGAGTAAAGCTTTATTTGTACGACTATCCGGTATCCCATTTACGAAATATTCAATTATACTCTCATCTTCCAAACCTATTGGTTTTGCAATTTCGATAAAGGCATCAAGGCATAAAGATATTCCTGTAATCTTTCTTTTATGGTATATTTCTGCTGATGACACCATAATTCCGAATTCTTCAGTTAATAGTTCCTTTAAGGTATTCCAATTTTGAATAAAACGCTGACTACAAACAAACAATTTGGCAGCACCACCCAATAACTTTTTCGCGTATACGAATAGTTGAAGTTGATTCCAACGGACAATAAGCGCACATTTTTCGATTTCCTCAACCCATTGATTCACATCAGGGCTATTAGTGCCAGAGATAACAGAAACGCTACCTTTTACATCCTTTAGAGAAAACCATGATCAATTCAGCTGGTTCCCTGGACCGGTATTACTTTCTATCGAATTCTCTGTGGAGAATCTATTTACACCCTGCTGTAACTAAGCCTCTACTGAATTAAATGATTCCTGTTCCTGATGATCACGTTGTCATTGTCATTTTCCTAACCATGACCATTTTGAGCAAGTAGCCTGTTTTGCAATTCAGTTTTCCTGCCCCTAGTATTCAATCCGAGTTCACGTAATTTTGTTGCAAATATGGAGTTCCAACATTTCGTCTCTACTCATGTTTTACAGTTTATAATTGCACTTTTGATCACACTTTTTATACACACGGTATTACTCAATTCAATGTTTGCAAATTTTCCAAAAACTCTAAAACTGTTCTCAAATGTTACTAATTTTTCAATGATTGACTTTTCAAACTTTACAACTTCTCAATCGTTAGAGATTCTCAAACTGTGCAACTTTTCAAACGGTGCACATCAAACTTTTAGAGATTTTTAAGTTCATTTGACTCTTTGTCGTTTATTTATTTATACATTTGTCGTTTCCATAAATTTCGCAAGTTTCCGAAGTTTCCAAAGAATTTGTATGTCTCTGTCGCACTTTCACAATTGCCTATAACCTTTTTCTGTTCAGTTAATGCCACTTCACAACTTTGACAATTTTTTACTACACAGCACAATTTAATTGTTTTTCACCCAAAATCCAGTCCACATCTCGGTTGAGCCCCAATTTTGTAGTCTCCAGAATTATGCACCCAAATATATCGACACGTCGCGACGTTTAATAGTATTATAATGTATGTACATATGTAATATATATCCTTTATGGGGTCGGAAAGCTTGCTGTTATATACATTTTGGCGAGTTTAATATACCATTACACCCTATTGGTGCATGGTATAGAAAAAATATTTTTAAATAAATTTTTCTTTATGTCAGAAAAAGAAAGAAATCTAAGCCAAAAAGCCACAGGCCGACATGATTTTTGAAAACTTTAATTTGAGAGGTGCTCCTAACTAATTCGCTTATGCTGTTTCCAAATATGAACTCGTTTGCCAAAAGTATACTGTTGGTGTTTAAACTATATAAAATAAGATAACAATAAGACAATCATAATATAGAAATATATGTCAAGTTAGTATGTAACCCGATTATAGATATCGATGGCTCATCAGTAGTAAGTAGGTTTGAGATGGTCAGCAGTTAACAATAAAGACCTAGTTAATTAAGCTGCTATGCAATAAAGACGTATTTTGCTGACCTAACACTATGTCGAACTATGCACTGGTGAGCTCTTTATTTTTGCTATAAAAGAAATGCATTATTCTTAGTTAGATCAGATACCAATTGTAGTTACATCGGGTGTGCATCGCTGTGTCTTTGGCCCCCAATCTCTACCTTTGTAATCTCACTCCGAAGTCCACCCAATTTATGTGTTGGTTGCGACAACCTTTAGTCACTGGTTTATGTGCTAGTGCCTATATATATATAAATAAATAAACATTTAATAACTTCATGAAATACTAACGTCTTTCATTGAACATTTTGGTGACCCCGACACTGGCGGCTCCAAGTTGAAAGATTAACAGACTTGGTGAAACCGTCATCAAGTGAGAAGATTTGGTCAACTCAGGCGACCAATCTCTCAACAACAAGGAAATTGTCAACTAGGCGACTACTTTCTTTGCACGCTTAGGACGCAGTACAATCCTAAGCGAGGGCACAAATTGGTGAACATTCCACATCAATCTGGGGTCCCGACTAAAAAATCGCAATTGATTAACGTGGCAATCAGTGCGTACCAATATAAATAACTAAAACAATTTATTGGAAAACTAGTGGTTGGTTTTCCGCAACAGGGTAGCAGTGCATACCCATTGAATGAAAGTTGATCAACTAGGCGATCACTTTTTCAAAAACATTTAACAACGATTTGAGTCAACAGGGCGACCAAATCATAATAAGTTATTTTTTATGTAAAATAAAGTTTCTTCAACTCTGTTGCATAAAAAATAAACAAAAAAAAAAAAAAAAAAAATTTTAAATTGGCGTCAGCAATCTCTGACCTAGCTAAACCCAGGTAGTACATACGAGTACCATAATTTGGCATCAGTCAGCAATTTTTAACAAATAAAAGAAACTCAAAAAAAGAATACGAATATTGGAAATAAAATTAACTATTGTTAAAAAAAATAAACAAAAGGCGACTTCTATTTAGTTCTTATTCTTATTTGTACTACACTTGACCAATTTAAGGAACGAGTCGGAGCGTTCCCTGTCTTTGACAAAATAAATAAACTCCCATCGGGTCAAGTACTAGTATAAATAAGCAAGTACATAAGAATATAAAAAAAAAAAAAACATGGAGGAGTTCTATAATCAGCAGACAGAACGCGGAGAAGCAATTCAGGCCTTCATTCGGAATACTAAAAAGGATTCTATCGCCAGGAAAACGAAGCCTGCCTATTTTGAGGAGAAACTTGAGCTCCTGGAATACATGTGGGAGAACTTCGAAAAAAGTCATCAGGAGCTAATGGACAAATTAAATAACGTGCCAACAGAAGATGACTACTTTGTAACGGACTATTTCACCAGAATGAAGGCGGTGGTAACTAATACTGAGGAAGATTGGAAGGACCACTTGGCAAAGATAAAATTAGAGAGGCAAGCTCGTCAAAGAGAGGAAGAGCGAGTCATGATCAAACCACTGCTTCGCAAGCAAGGTGCGCTGTTGGATTCATTGTCCAGGACATTAAGACAAATAGTGCCTGAGGAAAAAATGAATTATAAATCGGTAGTCGACAAATTATGGATGCAAATTGAAGAAATCCATTATGAGATTCATCGGCTAACTGACAATCCAGCCGAAGTCGGATATAATATAGCTACGTTTGTGGCTGCAGAAAATACAATGCTGAAATTCTGTGTGGCACCAGCAGAAAATGTAGAGATACAATCAGCGCATGTAGTGCAATCGATACAATCATTGCAACTACCCAAAATTCCCATTCCAAAATTTGATGGGGATTATCTGAAATGGCAACAATTTCATGACATCTATAAAAAGGTGGTTCATGAGTCAAATGTATCCACAATAGAGAAAATGTGGTACTTAAAATCAAACCTTTCTGGAGAAGCAGAGAGATTGATACGGCACCTGGAATTAACAGAAGCCAATTACAACACCGCTTGGTCAGTGTTGCAGGATCGATTTAATAACAAACGAGTTCTAGTAACAGCCATACTGACAAAGCTGTTTGATCACCCAAATGTGGGAAATGACGCAGCTTCGATAAAGAATTTGCATGATAACATCTTTGAAACATTGCAAGCTTTAAAAAATGTAGGCGTCAATATGGAATCGTCAGATGCTGTCATAATGTTTCATATGACAAGAAAATTGGATAGATTCAACCACGCACTATATGAGCAATCTCTTTCAAACACAAGGGATCTACAGGAAGTAAAGGATTTCCTACCATTCTTGGAACAGCGCTTCCTAACATTAGAGGCGATTGGAAAACCAAGAAACGAAAATCGCAGCATTGAAAAACTAAATCCAAGGAAGACATGCGCAACAGCATCTGGGACAAACAGTACCTTGTGTGCTTTCTGTGAGAAATCAAAACACAAACTCTTCCAATGTGAAAGGTTTAAAATTAAATCCGCAGCAGAGCGGCTAAATTGGGTGCAGAGACACAAATTGTGTGTCAATTGCTTTAAGCCAGACCATATGGCCAAAAATTGCTCATGGAGGGGATGCTTCAAATGCGATAAAAAACATAACACGATGTTGCATTTAGACACAGGCAACCAAATGGCTACATCTGCTTCAGCAGCGTCTGCATATGGAATTGGCAGAAAATACACTCTGTTGGCAACGGCCAAGGTAGTAGTAAAAGGAATCAATGAAAGGACAGGAGAATTTCGAGCACTCTTGGATAGCGGCTCACAAGTAAATCTCGTTTCAGAGAGACTGGTAAAGAAGTTATCATTGAAAATTAACGAGACTCACGTGCACATAAATGGAGTGGGTGGTCAACCACAGATAAGCAAGGCGCGAGTAAGCTTGGTTGTAAGGTCAAGATACAACAAGTTCGCAATGCTAGTTGAGGCATTTGTATTGCCACACATAATAGGTGACCAACCCACAGAACAGATAACTGAGAAAGTCACATTACCAAACAACATTCAATTAGCGGACCCAACATTTGCTATACTGCTACCAGAAAGAAGACGGGGAAATCGAAACCGTCGAACATTACAAAATTCAGAATTGGGATGGATTGTTGCTGGCAGAATTAATATGTCAACGTCAGCTTCTATCACATGTATGGTGGGCGTAACTAATCCAGAGGAATCTCTAGAAAGATTTTGGCAGCTAGACACACTAGAGCCAATAAAAAGGTATAGGAGTCCAGAGGTAGAGTATTGTGAAAAATTCTTCCTCGATAACCTACACACGGCGGCTGACAATCGACTAATTGTAAAGCTTCCATTTGCTGAAGAAGCTTCATCCCTTGGAGAATCTCGGGAAGTAGCCATAAGAAGATTCATGTCGTTAGAGCGGCGATTGAGCCCTGACATAAAAAAGGAGTATGTGAAATTTATGTCAGAATATGAACAGCTTGGACATATGAAGCAGGTAATGGTGGAGCAAATACCCAAGAACCATTACTTTATTCCACATCACTGTGTACTATAGCCCGAAAGTACCACCACCAAGCTAAGAGTAGTGTTTGATGCATCATCCAAAACGTCATCAGGAAAATCACTGAACGATATTTTATATCCAGGACCAGTTGTACAAAGTCAACTCTTTTCAATTCTACTGCGGTTCAGGACACACAAATATGTGTTCACTGCGGACATTGAAAAAATGTATCGTCAAGTTTGGATAAACCCTGCCGATCAATTCAATCAGATGATTGTGTGGAGAGAGGATCCAAGTCAAGAACTGAAGTTTTATCGTTTAAAAACGGTGACTTATGGAACAACCTCAGCCCCATATTTAGCGACAAAGTGTCTGGAATATTTGGCGCTAAAAAACATGGAAAATTTGTCGTCTGGAGCATTGGCATTAAAAAATGACTTTTATGTTGATGATTGTCTTACAGGAGCAGACAGTTTACCAGAAGCCCTGCAAATAAGACACGAGCTGCTATAAATCTTGAGACCTAAGGGTTTCAACTTACGGAAGTGGTGTTCAAATAGCAGTCAACTTCTAAAAGAAATTCCAAAGGAGGATACGATTGCTGACATCAATCTCGGTGACACACTGGAACAAACAAGTGTCAAAACATTGGGAATCATATGGGCACCCAAAGAAGACCAATTATGTGGAAAGGCTCAAAGACATACAAAAGGAATAACCAGACGAGTGGTGCTATCTGAAGTAGGTCAAATCTTCGATCCTATAGGACTATTCGCACCGGTAGTGGTAAGAGCGAAAATGTTTCTTCAACGTGTTGCTACCGAACGAATTGAGATGGATGAGGACCTACCGCCGTATTTGGAGAAGCAATGGGAAGCTTACCGAGAGGATGTACAGGCACTAAACCACATGAAAATTCCAAGGCATATTTTTGAGGGCAAGGTCCCCACTACAAAGGAATTGCATACATTTGTTGATGCATCAGAAAAGGCGTATGGTGCGGCAGTTTATGTCCGATCAACCTATAAAAATGGCCAAATTTCGGTCAGATTGTTGTGCGCCAAGTCGAGAGTGGCTCCCCTGGAAAAACAGACACTGCCCCGGCTGGAACTATTATGCAGCTGTACTTGGAGCTGAACTCACGGATAGAGTTCGACAGGATCTCCAATTCGGATCAGAAGGTGTGGAATCATTTCTCTGGTCAGACTCAACAGTAGTACTCTCTTGGATTAATTCACTGGCATCACATTTCCACACGTTTGTGGCTAATCGGTTGACCAAAATACATGCGGTATCACATCCAAGGCAATGACGTCATGTGTCATCAGCGCTCAACGCAGCTGATGTTCTGTCTCGAGGCATATCAGCAGCCCAGCTTAGCACACATACATTATGGTTATATGGACCACAACGTGGTTAGCCAGCACCATTTAAGCCTACAGAGCACACGATTGATACCGCTGAGAAGAAAACCAAGGTATTCAGCATGGTGACTGCCACGGCAAACAACAAGAGTGAATGGATATATAAGGTAAATCAGAACAGGAAACCAACGGCTCAGTTAGAGTTGGAAGAGTTGGACCAAGCAAGGAGAGTGATCATTAAGCAAATTCAAGAAACAGGATTTGCGTATGAATTACGACACTTAAAGAAACGACCTGACCAACCGCTAGATCGCAAAAGCACGGTGGCAACATTGCCACTAATACTGGATGAACATTCAATCATACGAATAGCAGCTCGGCTACAACAAGCACCAGTATCAACGGAAACAAGGAATCCGTATCTCTTGCCGTATAATGATCCAGTGGTAAAAATGATACTAAGGAAACTTCATGAAGAGAATCTTCATTGTGGACATGAGGCACTACGCGGAATAGCTAGGCAACAGTACCACATCATTAAGGTGAAGCCGATGGTCCGGAATGTGATCCAGGGCTGCGTAACATGCACCAAGTACCGGCCTCAGTTCTTTAAACAAGTCATGGGCGACTTACCTGAGCACCGGGTATCTCAAAATAGACCCTTTCTCAACGCCGGAGTAGACTATTGTGGACCATTCTGGATACACCATAAAGTTCGAGGAAAACGTCCCGACAAGGCTTACATTGTAGTATTTGTATGCTTTGCAACCAAGGCAGTCCACCTGGAGTTGGTCGGAGACCTGTCCACCTCCTCATTCGTAGGAGCGCTTCAGCGCTTCATTGGACGCAGAGGAAGATGTCAGACATTGTACTGCGACAATGCAACAAACTTTGTTGGAGCAAACAACCAACTGAAGGAGCTGAATGATACTATACACTCAGAGAAGGCAGCAGATACTATTAAGGAGTTTTGCAACAAAAAAGGAGTGCAATTTAAGTTCATACCACCACGGTCTCCACATTTCGGAGGATTATGGGAAGCTGCAGTGAAATCCGCTAAGCATTTACTATTGAAAAACGTATCGACAGCAAATTTAACGTTTGAACAACTGTCTACCATTATTGTCAATGTTGAAGCAGTACTGAACTCTCGCCCGTTGACCCCAAACTCAGACGATCCCAACGACTTGACAGCTCTAACCCCAGGCCATCTATTGATCGGAGAACCATTAGTAGCTCAACCTGATGCAGAGCCAGTAACACAGCGATCCATTCCAGAGCAATGGGAATTAGTGCAACGGCTTAAGCATACATTCTGGACACAATGGTCTCAAGAGTACCTACAGGAATTGCAGGGTACATCCAAATGGAAGAAACCATATAACAATGTCAAAGAAGGCATGATGGTAATTCTAAAGGAGGATAATGTGCCAATCTTGCAGTGGCCGATTGGACGAATTATCAAATTGTATCCAGGCTTGGATGGATATGTCCGTGTGGTAGACGTTAAGACAGCCAGAGGCACCTACAAGCGTGCCATCCATAAATTGGCCCCCTTGCTTAGAGAGACGGGAATGAAACGCAAAATCGAAGCCAATGACACAGAAACCAATGCCCAAGAAGATCCTGGTATCGAGGACACTGCAGAACTTAAGACAAAAAGACGTTTATCAGCCGGTCTGCCACCATTGGCAATAATGATCTGCCTAATGCTGTTGTTCCTTCATATAGCATTTGCTCAAAGGACCAACATCACTCGATTCAACTCCAAACCAGGCATATACTACGAAAGTATTGGCACAGGAAGAATGGCAACATCTGACTGGACTATCGTAGCATTTTACGATCTCGAACCATATTGAGCCGACCTGAAGACATTTTCAGACGGATTAGTTAAGGTTGGAGAAATATGCTTGTTAATGAAGGTTCCAGAGGCATGCACAGCAATGCAGAGACACTTCGAGCATGTCAACACAGAGCTACGAACAGGAAATGATCTCCTTCACATAGAACGCAAACGACGATCGCCGTTGGATATAATTGGGAACATAGCGAACGGCTTATTTGGTGTGCTGGACTCAAAGTATGCAACAGAGATGTCAGGCACTATACGAAAGGTTAAATCAAATGAAGACTATTTATTGACATTGCTACAAAACCAGACATCTGTGATTGATTCAACAATAAATATCATCAAGCGAGACGAAGCCACAATTGAAAATCAGATGAAACTAATGGAACACCAAATGAACGACATAACTAAGGTCCAGGATAATGCGGTAAAGGCATTACAATGGTATATCACTCTAACTACTCAGATGACAGTTATTGCAGGGAATTTGCAACGAATTCAAACCGAAATTTCCCGAGTATTTACGGATGCCCATCATAGTAAAATCAGCCCGTTACTACTATCACCAGGCCAGCTTCGGGAACATCTGAACCAACTGAAGAGACATCTTCCGTTTGGTTTGGATTTGCCAGTTCCAGATAACGACGTCTTACAATTATATGGCTTAATGAAGGCACAAGGCACAATCGCAAACAATCATGTGATATTTAAAGTCATGTTTCCATTAGTGGCAACGCAGACAGTGCAACTGTATAACCTAGTACCCATTCCAGCAGTTGGAACTCATGGGATTGTAACGATGAACATTCAAATTCCTATTATTGCTGTCAACAAAGAACAAAATCAATACATTGGGCTCTCAAGAGCAGATCTGGAACGATGATATCAGCTCAACAATGAGCAATATATTTGTTTTGATAAACAAACGACGTTTACGGCCAATAGCAACTGTGAGTTCCAGTTATTCAAAAACTCAAAATCATCAGTGTGTCAAATACAACACACAAACACATCATTCGTGTGGTACGACATGTATCACAAAAATCAGTGGATTTTTGCCACCACCAGACCAATTGAACTCACAGTGACCTGTGACGATAACATCCAAGATGTCACTATCAAGAAGACTGGATTGTTAACCCTAGACCCGACGTGTACAGCAAGAAGTTCTGCTATCCGAATAACAGGTCACCGTATAGCTACGACAGACACAATGAAATTGTCATATGTGCGATTTGGCAACTTCAGCATTGGCCCAACAAAGGCAGCGCCAACAACAACACAATTCACGAAGATGCAGCTTAGCTACGACGAATTAAGCAACATTCAAGGAAAACTGGAAACTAAGCAAAACTGGAAATTGCCAGAGGACCTCAGCCAGCCGGCTCACCATGTTATCGTCTCCTACGTAGCGCTAACAATACCATTGGTTCTTGTGATGGTATATGGAATAAGAAGATGCTTACAACCCCAAAGACACAATGGTCCAGATCAGACAACCGTGAGGATCGTCAATCCCATACCGACCCCTGCTGCAGTAAACCCAGCCCGCAGCAATTTTGCGGTCAACATTGGATAATGTTGAACAGGTGTTCAACGGCCGGGAGTATGTTGGTGTTTAAACTATATAAAATAAGATAACAATAAGACAATCATAATATAGAAATATATGTCAAGTTAGTATGTAACCCGATTATAGATATCGATGGCTCATCAGTAGTAAGTAGGTTTGAGATGGTCAGCAGTTAACAATAAAGACCTAGTTAATTAAGCTGCTATGCAATAAAGACGTATTTTGCTGACCTAACACTATGTCGAACTATGCACTGGTGAGCTCTTTATTTTTACTATAAAAGAAATGCATTATTCTTAGTTAGATCAGATACCAATTGTAGTTACATCGGGTGTGCATCGCTGTGTCTTTGGCCCCCAATCTCTACCTTTGTAATCTCACTCCGAAGTCCACCCAATTTATGTGTTGGTTGCGACAACCTTTAGTCACTGGTTTATGTGCTAGTGCCTATATATATATAAATAAATAAACATTTAATAACTTCATGAAATACTAACGTCTTTCATTGAACATACACTTTAGAAAATTAAGGAATTTGTTTTGTAAATTTTTCGCAGGTTTTAGAATATCCTGTTTTTTTTTTTCAAAACCTAACGTGAGGGACAAAATCTAAGTTAGTATAGGACATCTAATGAACTTAAAACACTTTTTCATGACCTCAAAAATATTATCCTAAGTTATATTTGACTTTATGCCAAATTTTGGTGATTTCGCCCAGAGCGCTATTGTTGTTAAGAAGTATTACATTTATGTTTAAACTGAATTTAATGCAAAAATCTCCAACAAAATATAAAAATTTTAATGTTTGATTTGATTGAAAATTTGTAAAAAGCCAAAGACGACCGTTATGTAGGATTGCTTAAGGCAATTCAACTGCTTGGTACAAAACTATTCTAAAAACATTGTTGATCCTGACACAGATGCACATACTCAAAACATAGAAAGAATGTGGCGAAACGCACGGTCGGTTATACCAACCTACGGCTATCGTCTCGACGATTTTGCAGGGAGTTCCATTAGAAAAGGAAATATTCAAAGTATAAACATCGGGTATACCATGTATTTACTGCAATTGGGCAAGTGTGCAACTTAAGCACAATTAACGAATTATTGCCCTTGGAGGAGAAAATGGCGACTCTGGGTTCGGACCAGTCCAGTTTTTCCACTTTGGGCAATGATTCCAATGCCAATTTGTAGTAAATATATCATGCAACCGGTACTCCGCTTTAATGTGTGGTTTACCTCTTGAAGTAATCCATCCCATGCCCATACCATCACCAAAAGTGCTATAAGGTAACAGACTTTCCACGACTTAATCGCGATTGTTGAAATATAGTGTCCTTCCTGACACTATCGGAAAATTCACGCTTTTCAATTATTTGCCTCCGATTCTTAACGAACGGCATTGACGTTGACACCGGAATTTAAAAACCTTGGTCAATGTCGCTGGATACAAACAAGAGCAAATAAAACTCAAAAAGCTTATCATCCGGCATTATGATGATTTTTTTTACCCTTTTTTTATTGTTGAAGTTCTATTATTATTATTATTTTATTTTTCACCCAATATTTATTATTTTATGCATTTTTTTTTTTTGTTTTCAATATTCTTAACCTTTCCATCCCAGCGACGATAAATCGACCGATAAACGGAAATAAAGCGGTAGAAAATATACCAACAATTAAAAAAATGAAATTTTTTTATAATTGGGTTTCATCATGAATTTAAGAAAAAAATATAAAAACCGCATTCTCTTATTTTTATTTTTGTACCGATATCATTCGGTTGCGCATCGGCAACCGTCATCAGGGCAAACACTAGATTAGAAAAAACATTTAACAATAATTTGAACACAATAAAAATTTTTAAATAATTTGTATCATACAATATTTAACGCGCCAGGTCCGTTCGACGTGGAGTTAAGAACTAATTTTTGTCACGTAAATGTATGTCGCGAAAGGCCACCGGAAGCACAGTAAGTCATTAATGTTGTTTTTGGTGTGCCTGAATAATGTCTCATTATATAGTCGGTTGATGTAGTTTATAATTTTGATTTGGTCGTCCCTATATATATCTTATTACATGGTGTGTTTCGTTGTCTGTTGCATGGAATTTTGAATTTTACATTACTTCTTTTTATCGTCTCTATCTTAGATTTTGTTTCATTGAACTGGGTTTTTTTTTTTTTTAATTCATTTATTAGCATTATAAGAACAGAAAAAATAAACAAACAAACTGCCAACAGAAATAAACGATCATTAATACATAGAAGATGCATGCCCGGCGGTACGTTCCAGTGGGAATTGCTTCGCCAGGGTTATGGCCACTTTTATGCTGAACCGGATCTTTCCCGCTCCAGTCTCCTAAGCTCGTGCATGATGGCTCAAATGTAGGCACACACCGCTGCCCATTTAGCCTTGCTTTCCAGCATGCTGGGTACCAAGCTGGTCTCATTTAGGGCATGGCCAATCGCCCGCTCGACCCGCTGTCCATCCACGACGAAGCGTCCGCAGCGGAAGATAACGTGGTGGGCGTCCTCAATTGCGCTTTCAGGACATGCTGGACACGTTGGAGCGTGATCATGGCCGAACTTATTGAGGTATTGGCGGAAGCAGCCATGTCCGCTCAACACCTGTGTGAGATGGAAGTTCACCTGCCCGTGCTTTCTTCCGACCCAGGCCTCAATATTGGCCATCTGCCGGTTAGTGCCGCGTCCCATCGGTCCTGCCATTTGGTCAAACTGCGCCTTCTAGCGTCCGCTTTGGCGACACGCTTCGGTATGCCTCTACTGGAGACCTCTACGGTGACCCGAGCTTCTGCTGCCAGGATGTCTATTGGCACCATGCCGGCGATTACCAGGGCTGCATCCTCCGAAACAGTCCTAAAAGCGCTACAGACTCTGAGAGCGCAGAGTCGGTAAGTCGGACTGATGAGGCGACGGTGGCTCTCAACCTCCATGGACGGTGCCCAGATCTGGGCTGCGTACAGAATTTGTGATTTAACTACACTCATCAGCAGCAGTCTCCGTTCCTGCTTGGGCCCTCTTGAATTAAACATGATCCTGGCGAGTGCTCTGCCAGATTCTGCTGCCTTCCGCTGAACCGCCACTAGGTATACTCGGAAACACAATCTTGTGTCGAGCCACACTCCTAGGTAGCGAATTGCCCTAGCCGATTTCACCTCGATGCCATCGATTGTCACGGTAGCCGTTTCCACTAGCTTTCGGCTGCTGATTAGCACCGCTTTCGTCTTGTGCGACGCCAGAAGCTCCATATCACTTCGTACATGTGAGATGGGACACCAAAACTTCTGGCAGCATCCAAAATGCAACCCCAGTCTGCCGTTCTTCACCTCCTTTCCAGCGAGAGCCCTTAATAGCATCAGACGCTATGCTCACTACTCTGCTGACCGCATCTATTGTGGACCTTGCCTTTCGGAAACCGTACTGATTTGCGGACAGGCCGCCTCCTCCGTTATTCGCCTCGTTCAGTCTGGCGCTGATGAGGCTTTCCAGCACTTTTCTCACCGAGTCCACGAGGCAATTGATCGATATGAAGCCACATCCTCTGCTGGTTTCACTGGCTTGGGGAGCAGCACCAGCTTTTGCGTCTTCCACTGAGATGGGAATACTCCCTCCTTCAGGCACTGGTCAAAGGTTGCCGCGAATATTTCCGGACGAGTTGCCATTGCCAGCCGAAGCTCGGGGTTCGGGATGGCATCCGGACCCGGGGCCTTGTTTAGCTTCAGCGACCTGGCTGCCGCAGGTTTTTGACTGTGTGGTCAGGTTTGTCTGCTATTTTTATTTGTTCTTTATCATAACACTCGCCTTGAAACCCTTGAAATACGGAAAAATTTGCTCCACCAGGAGTTAGGACCAATCTTCTTAAACAGTATGATCCTTTTAGCTGCACAGTAAGCCTCAACGCTGCAACCCTTGCGAGTTGCCAGTGTTTGGTTGCCTACAAAAAAAAAAAAAAAACAAAAAACAAAAACGAGCTGCCACCTCCGCAAAGAACGATAGCTCATTTATCGTGATCCCAGTAAAACCTGAAGCGCGAAATAAACCTAAATGTAAAGGTAATCAGGGCAATGTCACAATACATAAATTTATTTGTGAGACTAATCAGTAAGTTGAGTGACGTTGGTATTGATTTAAGTGATAAATCAAAAGTTATAAATCTATATATACTTTATTCTGAGCGTGAGTATTTCGTGATAGCAATGAAGACACGAATTTCTCTTCAGAATTACTAAAAACTCAGCTGTTAACAAAAGCAAGTCGCATCAGTACAGTGTAGAATGAAGCAACAGGAAAATAAAGAAGTAGATGAGAAACACCAAATTTTTTAAACAGTCTATTCGGCAATATAGAAAGAGGAATTCGCCCGAATTCGACGAGAAAGATTTATTTGTTTCTTAAACTGACAAAAAAGTTTCAAAATCTTTAGCTACTGATTTATATATTGGAGGCTCTGAAAGAGGAAAAGATAAAAAAAATATCAAAGAAGCTAACATCGGCTGTGCCGAAGTTTATATACCCTTGCAGTCCATGGCCATAATATTTTTACATGTTCCAAACTCTTTTTCTGTATCTCAATTCATTAATGCACAGAACCTTTCAAATATCATTTCAATTTCTTCTTCTTCTTCCCCATCCCCTTTTACACGCATGCCGCGACTCGCACGCATACACATATACATAGTTTATGTAGCGTTGCGTCTGTATGTGTGCATGCGTGTGCTCTGTTGATTTGATGATGACGTAGTAGGCAGCAAGCCGAACCAATTTATATCGGCTGTAACTTGTGTTCTATATATCCGATCAGATTCAAATTTTGGGATCTGAGATTTTATATATAATACTATCATATTGGTAAATTTCAGACGGACAGACGGACAGACGGACATGGCTATATCAACTCAGCTTCTTATGCTGATCAAGAATATATATACTTTATAGGGTCGGAAACGTTTCCTTCTGTGCGTTACAAACATCTGACCAATTTTATAATACCCTCTGCAAGGGGTATTCCGCTCCTCTCTTGACTTGTCTGTCAATGCTATAATTTCTCGATTGAAATTTGTTTGGCGATTTCATTGAAACACGCAACTTCTGATAAGCATCAATCTGAACTTTCAACTGTCTCATGTTTCTAGCTTGGTAGAGTAAAGCTTTATTTGTACGACTATCCGGTATCCCATTTACGAAATATTCAATTATACTCTCATCTTCCAAACCTATTGGTTTTGCAATTTCGATAAAGGCATCAAGGCATAAAGATATTCCTGTAATCTTTCTTTTATGGTATATTTCTGCTGATGACACCATAATTCCGAATTCTTCAGTTAATAGTTCCTTTAAGGTATTCCAATTTTGAATAAAACGCTGACTACAAACAAACAATTTGGCAGCACCACCCAATAACTTTTTCGCGTATACGAATAGTTGAAGTTGATTCCAACGGACAATAAGCGCACATTTTTCGATTTCCTCAACCCATTGATTCACATCAGGGCTATTAGTGCCAGAGATAACAGAAACGCTACCTTCTACATCCTTTAGAGAAAACCATGATCAATTCAGCTGGTTCCCTGGACCGGTATTACTTTCTATCGAATTCTCTGTGGAGAATCTATTTACACCCTGCTGTAACTAAGCCTCTACTGAATTAAATGATTCCTGTTCCTGATGATCACGTTGTCATTGTCATTTTCCTAACCATGACCATTTTGAGCAAGTAGTCTGTTTTGCAATTCAGTTTTCCTGCCCCTAGTATTCAATCCGAGTTCACGTAATTTTGTTGCAAATATGGAGTTCCAACATTTCGTCTCTACTCATGTTTTACAGTTTATAATTACACTTTTGATCACACTTTTTATACACACGGTATTACTCAATTCAATGTTTGCAAATTTTCCAAAAACTCTAAAACTGTTCTCAAATGTTACTAATTTTTCAATGATTGACCTTTCAAACTTTACAACTTCTCAAACGTTAGAGATTCTCAAACTGTGCAACTTTTCAAACGGTGCACATCAAACTTTTAGAGATTTTTAAGTTCATTTGACTCTTTGTCGTTTATTTATTTATACATTTGTCGTTTCCATAAATTTCGCAAGTTTCCGAAGTTTCCATAGAATTTGTATGTCTCTGTCGCACTTTCACAATTGCCTATAACCTTTTTCTGTTCAGTTAATGCCACTTCACAACTTTGACAATTTTTTACTACACAGCACAATTTAATTGTTTTTCACCCAAAATCCAGTCCACATCTCGGTTGAGCCCCAATTTTGTAGTCTCCAGAATTATGCACCCAAATATATCGACACGTCGCGACGTTTAATAGTATTATAATGTATGTACATATGTAATATATATCCTTTATGGGGTCGGAAAGCTTGCTGTTATATACATTTTGGCGAGTTTAATATACCATTACACCCTATTGGTGCATGGTATAGAAAAAATATTTTTAAATAAATTTTTCTTTATGTCAGAAAAAGAAAGAAATCTAAGCCAAAAAGCCACAGGCCGACATGATTTTTGAAAACTTTCATTTGAGAGGTGCTCCTAACTAATTCGCTTATGCTGTTTCCAAATATGAACTCGTTTGCCAAA
The DNA here is from genome assembly GCA_018903935.1 of Drosophila insularis. NCBI lineage: Eukaryota > Metazoa > Arthropoda > Insecta > Diptera > Drosophilidae > Drosophila > Drosophila insularis. The sequence continues at coordinate 17,194 of JAEIFP010001655.1, read as the reverse complement.
AGTATACTTTAGAAAATTAAGGAATTTGTTTTGTAAATTTTTCGCAGGTTTTAGAATATCCTGTTTTTTTTTTCAAAACCTAACGTGAGGGACAAAATCTAAGTTAGTATAGGACATCTAATGAACTTAAAACACTTTTTCATGACCTCAAAAATATTATCCTAAGTTATATTTGACTTTATGCCAAATTTTGGTGATTTCGCCCAGAGCGCTATTGTTGTTAAGAAGTATTACATTTATGTTTAAACTGAATTTAATGCAAAAATCTCCAACAAAATATAAAAATTTTAATGTTTGATTTGATTGAAAATTTGTAAAAAGCCAAAGACGACCGTTATGTAGGATTGCTTAAGGCAATTCAACTGCTTGGTACAAAACTATTCTAAAAACATTGTTGATCCTGACACAGATGCACATACTCAAAACATAGAAAGAATGTGGCGAAACGCACGGTCGGTTATACCAACCTACGGCTATCGTCTCGACGATTTTGCAGGGAGTTCCATTAGAAAAGGAAATATTCAAAGTATAAACATCGGGTATACCATGTATTTACTGCAATTGGGCAAGTGTGCAACTTAAGCACAATTAACGAATTATTGCCCTTGGAGGAGAAAATGGCGACTCTGGGTTCGGACCAGTCCAGTTTTTCCACTTTGGGCAATGATTCCAATGCCAATTTGTAGTAAATATATCATGCAACCGGTACTCCGCTTTAATGTGTGGTTTACCTCTTGAAGTAATCCATCCCATGCCCATACCATCACCAAAAGTGCTATAAGGTAACAGATTTTTCCACGACTTAATCGCGATTGTTGAAATATAGTGTCCTTCCTGACACTATCGGAAAATTCACGCTTTTCAATTATTTGCCTCCGATTCTTAACGAACGGCATTGACGTTGACACCGGAATTTAAAAACCTTGGTCAATGTCGCTGGATACAAACAAGAGCAAATAAAACTCAAAAAGCTTATCATCCGGCATTATGATGATTTTTTTTACCCTTTTTTTATTGTTGAAGTTCTATTATTATTATTATTTTATATTTCACCCAATATTTATTATTATATTCATTTTTTTTTGTTTTCAATATTTTTAACCTTTCCATCCCAGAGACGATAAATCGACCGATAAACGGAAATAAAGCGGTAGAAAATATACCAACAATTAAAAAAATGAAATTTTTTTATAATTGGGTTTCATCATGAATTTAAGAAAAAAATATAAAAACCGCATTCTCTTATTTTTATTTTTGTACCGATATCATTCGGTTGCGCATCGGCAACCGTCATCAGGGCAAACACAAGATTAGAAAAAACATTTAACAATAATTTGAACACAATAAAAATTTTTAAATAATTTGTATCATACAATATTTAACGCGCCAGGTCCGTTCGACGTGGAGTTAAGAACTAATTTTTGTCAAGTAAATGTATGTCGCGAAAGGCCACCGGAAGCACAGTAAGTCATTAATGTTGTTTTTGGTGTGCCTGAATAATGTCTCATTATATAGTCGGTTGATGTAGTTTATAATTTTGATTTGGTCGTCCCTATATATATCTTATTACATGGTGTGTTTCGTTGTCTGTTGCATGGATTTTTGAATTTTACATTACTTCTTTCTTCATTATCAATTCAACTGCCGCCGTGTGCAGACGTGTTTTTTTAATGCACTCCGCAAAAATTGAGTGTAATAAAAAAAAAAAAAAAAAAGTCTGCGTTTGCAAAAAGTTGTGTAGGGCTCTCAGTCACCTCAGAGACGACTATTTACAATCATATTGCTATTAGATTGCTCTAATAGCAATAAATACTAAGTTGCAACAACAAAGTGCGTAATTTTTACAAAAGCCATGTCCACCAATTCGGGCCCAAGCTCTCTCAATCCCCACCAGCAACAGCTACAAGAACTAATTGTACAACAACAACGTGAGCGTCGACTCTCGGTCCAACGCAACAACGCGTACTTTTCGGTGGTGTCGCCGACCCCACCGAATGCTAACGTAAGCAATAACACCGAAAGTGCCAGCCACTCAGCAATTAACAGCAACCTACCGTGGAGAGAGCAGTGTGCTTCTCCATCAATATCGATAACTGGGTCACCGATTGCACCAACCAGCACCGTCAGCTCGTTGACAGCAACTACTGCAACGTCTGCCGAAGTATTGACCTGCCTCAAGCCGTCAACGACAAGTCGCCCAGAGTCAGCCACAATAGTAAACCCAACGACTTCTGTCCAAACTGGAATGGACAGATATATTAAAATAACTAAGCGGAAGCTAAGCCCGCAAAAGAAAAAAAGTGGCAATACGCCGAAAATAACCAAACCAAATGAACGAGTAGCACCCCTTAGCGGGAATCGTTTTAAAATTCTTGCCGATCAGCAAGACGATCAAGCCGGCGCTGTAGATAAAGTTAAATCGGCTAGACCACCCCCTTTATACATCCGTGGAGCCAACTGCAGCGCCCTGATTTCGAAGCTAGTAGAAACAGTAGGGGCAAATAACTTTGTTGTAACCCCTCTCAATAGGGGTAACATTAAAGAAATTAAATGTCAAGCCCAAACTGAGGACAATTTCCGCATCATCGAAAAGTACCTCCGTAATGCTAACATCAACTTCTATACCTACCAACTAAAAAGCAGTAAAGGGCTCCAGGTTGTGTTAAAGGGGATTGAGCCATCGGTCCCTACTCAAGAAATAGCAGACGCGTTGGTCGAAAAAGGGTTTGCGGTCAAGTCCGTTGTCAACATCATCAACAGGAATAAAGTCGCACAACCGCTCTTTAAAATCGAGCTCCAACCAGATGCAAAGCGGTCGAAGCCAAATGAAGTGCACCCGATCTACAACCTACAGCTTCTACTGCACAGAAGAATCACCGTAGAGGAGCCCCATAAGAGACGCCAACCACCGCAGTGTAAAAACTGCCAGGAATACAACCACACCTCTAACAATTGCAATCTTAGGTCAGTGTGTGTTGGCTGCGGCGAACATCATGAAGGTGGAATTTGCACCAAGGACAGAAACAACGTCGCACTAAGACTATGCAGCAACTGTGGAGGGAACCACACGGCCAACTACAGAGGATGTCCTGTCTTTAAGGATCTTAAATCACACCTAAACGGGCGCAAACCCCCAGCCGGACCAAAAATCATCTTCAACGCCTCCAAAACTACACCGGAGGTTTTCTTCGCCAAGGCTGTTAGATCATCCAACATGACTGCTACAACCAGTCCTAGTGTATCCTTCGCTAGTGTGCTCCGAACTGGACAGACGGAGCCCGCGAAAGAGACCCCGTCACTCCGCCATCTACAGAATCCGCAACCTAGCGCACCAGAGCTTGGCCAGCAAACTCAAGTGGTCTAGAGGCCCTATTGATCTCACTCAATCAAAACATGACCACTTTTATGACGTTCATGCAAAACTGTATGCACGAACTAATGCGGAATCAAAACCTGCTTATCCAGAAGCTTATCGAGAATAAATAATGGCTTCCCTACGTCTATGTCTTTGGAATGCTAACGGCATCTCCAAGCACAAAAATGAACTGCAACTATTCCTAGACTCAAGTGAAATCGACGTTTTGCTGATTTCGGAAACACATTTAACATCAAAAAATAATTTTCAAATACCAAAATATACCTTCTACGCAACAAACCATCCAGACGGAAAAGCTCATGGCGGGACCGGTATCCTAATCAAAAACCGTATAAAACACTCGTTCCTCAACAGATTTGAAACACAGCACCTACAAGCAACTGCTATAACCGTCCAAACCAGCTGCGGCAACACTACATTGGTCGCCCTGTACTGCCCACCACGCTTCTCAATCTCTGAAAAGGAATTTACCGATTTCTTTAACACACTCGGAGATCGCTTCATTGCAGCAGGGGACTATAACGCCAAACATACGCACTGGGGATCTCGCCTGGTAAATCCTAAAGGAAAGCAGTTGTACAACACAATAGTCAACCCTCTCAATAAGATGGATTGCGTATCACCGGATAGGCCTACTTATTGGCCCACAGATCCACAGAAAGTGCCTGACTTGATTGATTTCGCAGTAACCAAGAGGATTCCACGTAATCGGATCACTGCGGAAACACTACTAGATTTAACTTCCGATCACTCTCCAGTGCTATTCACATTATTAACAAGACCTCAAGTACTGGATCGCCCATATAGGCTTACAAACAACAAAACAAAATGGCTTAAATTTAAAATGTACATGAGTGCCCACATTGACTTTTCGCCGAAACTGGATGCTGCAGAAGACATTGACATGTGCCGAAACTACAGAAGACATTGACATGTGCGTCTCTGCACTTGAGTCGATGATGGGAGCTGCAGCAAGAGTATCTACTCCACATGCCTCTTCTTACACCAAACCTGTTGACAGGCCTACGAACCGGCTTATAGAACAATTAGTAACGGAAAAACGACGTCTAAGAAGAGAATGGCAGATTACTCGATCACCAGCAGCAAAACTTCGCCTAAGGCAAGCTAATCGCAACCTCTCCAAGGCGTTAAGACAAGAGGAAAGCTGGGCTCAAAGGAAATACATAGAAAAGCTCAGTCCAACCAGCACTAAACATCCTCTGTGGAAAGCCCACCCAACTTTAAGCGCTCCTACAGAGACAATTTCACCGATAAGGAGTCCAACCGGTGGATGGGCCCGCAGTGACGAAGAGAGGGCATCCGTATTTGCCACACATCTTAAAATGGTTTTCCAGCCAAATCCAACATCAAACTCATCTGTACTTCCCCCTTCGAACACATTAACGGATAGTGAGTACTCGGAACTCCAATCGGACGAGATCACTGCAGTTATTAAAAACCACATAAAGCCGAAAAAAGCCCCTGGCCATGACCTAGTCACACCGAAAATGATCCTAGAACTCCCTATCATTGCAATACAATATATCTGCAAACTGTTCAACGCTATAATAAAAATTGGCTACTTCCCAAGAACATGGAAAAAGTCCTCTATCATCATGATTCCTAAAGTGGGAAAGGACAAAACCCAGCCATCATCCTATAGGCCAATTAGTTTGCTGCCATGTCTTTCGAAGCTTTTTGAAAAGGTCCTGCAGATCCGCCTAAACTCATTTCTGGCATCGGAGAACACAATCCCTTCACACCAGTTTGGCTTCCGCGAAAAACATGGTACAATTGAACAAGTCAATCGCATAACATCCGAAATACGAACAGCATTCGAACTAAAAGAATACTGTGCGGCTGTCTTTCTCGACGTTGCCCAGGCTTTCGATAGAGTTTGGCTGGAGGGTCTGATGTTCAAAATCCGGCAAAAACTGCCACAGTACACACACAAACTCATGGAATCTTACCTTTACAATAGGAAATTCGCTGTAAGATGTAATGGCTCCGTCTCCGCTGATTTTGAAATCAAAGCTGGTGTACCGCAAGGCAGTGTACTCGGGCCATTGCTCTACCTGCTGTACACTGCAGACTTACCAACGAGTTTAGGACTTACAACGTCCACTTTTGCCGATGACACGGCAATCCTTAGCAGATCCAAATGCCCAATACAAGCCTCTGCAAAACTAGAGGAACACCTTAAAGTGGTAGAGGAATGGCTAGCAACCTGGCGTATCCGGGTCAACGAGCAGAAATGCAAACATGTTACATTTACGCTTAACAGAAGAAACTGTCCAGCTCTAATGCTAAACAACGTACCAGTTCCTCAAGCCGTGGATGTCACTTACCTTGGCATCCACCTAGACAGAAGACTAACTTGGCGCAAGCACATCGAAGCAAAAAAGTCACAGCTTAAACTGAAAGCGAGTAGCCTACATTGGATCATCAATGCTCGGTCCCCTCTACGTCTGGAGTATAAAGTCCTCCTATACAACTCCGTACTGAAACCCATCTGGACTTACGGAGCCGTACTATGGGGAAATGCAAGTACCAGCAATGTCGATATTATACAAAGAGCGCAGTCGAAGATTTTAAGATCAATCACGGGGGCCCCGTGGTATATACGAAACGACAACATTCAAAATGATCTAAATATACCTAGCGTAAAATCTGAAATAGGTACTCAACAACTAAAGTATTCTGCGAAACTGGATGCACACCCAAATGTTCTTGCCAATTCCCTTACGCGAACTAATAATAGAACTCGTCTTAAAAGAAATGACAGACCAACCCAATAACAAGTGATTAGGGCCGCCTGCAATATCCCCAGGATTTATCTTAAGTACTAGTCTAAGAAAATATCTCAAACTTGTTGTTAGGCTCTAATTTAAGAGTAGATTCAACAAATATATATTAAACGTTAAAAAAAAAAAAAAAAAAAACATTACTTCTTTTTATCGTCTCTATCTTAGATTTTGTTTCATTGAACTGGGTTTTTTTTTTTTGTTAATTCATTTATTAGCATTATAAGAACAGAAAAAATAAACAAACAAACTGCCAACAGAAATAAACGATCATTAATACATAGAAGATGCATGCCCGGCGGTACGTTCCAGTGGGAATTGCTTCGGCAGGGTTATGGCCTCTTTTATGCTGAACCGGATCTTTCCCGCTCCAGTCTCCTAAGCTCGTGCATGATGGCTCCAATGTAGGCACACACCGCTGCCCATTTAGCCTTGCTTTCCAGCATGCTGGGTACCAAGCTGGTCTCATTTAGGGCATGGCCAATCGCCCGCTCGACCCGCTGTCCATCCACGACGAAGCGTCCGCAGCGGAAGATAACGTGGTGGGCGTCCTCAATTGCGCTTTCAGGACATGCTGGACACGTTGGAGCGTGATCATGGCCGAACTTATTGAGGTATTGGCGGAAGCAGCCATGTCCGCTCAACACCTGTGTGAGATGGAAGTTCACCTGCCCGTGCTTTCTTCCGACCCAGGCCTCAATATTGGCCATCTGCCGGTTAGTGCCGCGTCCCATCGGTCCTGCCATTTGGTCAAACTGCGCCTTCTAGCGTCCGCTTTGGCGACACGCTTCGGGATGCCTCTACTGGAGACTTCTACGGTGACCCGAGCTTCTGCTGCCAGGATGTCTATTGGCACCATGCCGGCGATTACCAGGGCTGCATCCTCCGAAACAGTCCTAAAAGCGCTACAGACTCTGAGAGCGCAGAGTCGGTAAGTCGGACTGATGAGGCGACGGTGGCTCTCAACCTCCATGGACGGTGCCCAGATCTGGGCTGCGTACAGAATTTGTGATTTAACTACACTCATCAGCAGCAGTCTCCGTTCCTGCTTGGGCCCTCTTGAATTAAACATGATCCTGGCGAGTGCTCTGCCAGATTCTGCTGCCTTCCGCTGAACCGCCACTAGGTATACTCGGAAACACAATCTTGTGTCGAGCCACACTCCTAGGTAGCGAATTGCCCTAGCCGATTTCACCTCGATGCCATCGATTGTCACGGTAGCCGTTTCCACTAGCTTTCGGCTGCTGATTAGCACCGCTTTCGTCTTGTGCGCCGCCAGAACGACCACGACATCGACCGCGTAGCCGACTAGCTGAGGGGACCCAAAACTGAGCCCTATGGCACTCCTGCACACACCAGACGTTGGACGGGTCCAGACGACGCAGTATACATCAGCTTTCTCCCAGAAAAGAAGCTCCATATCACTTCGTACAGGTGCGATGGGACACCAAAACTTCTGGCAGCATCCAGAATGCAACCCCAGTCTGCCGTTCTTCACCTCCTTTCCAACGAAAGCCCTTAATAGCATTAGACGCTATGCTCACTACTCTGCTGACCGCATCTATTGTGGACCTTGCCTTTCGGAAACCGTACTGATTTGCGGACAGGCCGCCTCCTCCGTTATTCGGCTCGTTCAGTCTGGCGCTGATGAGGCTTTCCAGCACTTTTCTCACCGAGTCCACGAGGCAATTGGTCGATATGAAGCCACATCCCCTGCTGGTTTCCCTGGCTTGGGGAGCAGCACCAGCTTTTGCGTCTTCCACTGAGATGGGAATACTCCCTCCTTCAGGCACTGGTCAAAGGTTGCCGCGAATATTTCCGGACGAGTTGCCATTGCCAGCCTAAGCTCGGGGTTCGGGATGGCATCCGGACCCGGGGCCTTGTTTAGCTTCAGCGACCTGGCTGCCGCAGGTTTTTGACTGTGTGGTCAGCTTTGTCTGCTATTTTTATTTGTTCTTTATCATAACACTCGCCTTGAAACCCTTGAAAGTTAGGAGTTAGGACCAATCTTCTTAAACAGTATGATCCTTTTAGCTGCACAGTAAGCCTCAACGCTGCAACCCTTGCGAGTTGCCAGTGTTTGGTTGCCTACAAAAAAAAAAAAAACAAAAAACAAAAACGAGCTGCCACCTCCGCAAAGAACGATAGCTCATTTATCGTGATCCCAGTAAAACCTGAAGCGCGAACTAAACCTAAATGTAAAGGTAATCAGGGCAATGTCACAATACGTAAATTCATTTGTGAGACTAATCAGTAAGTTGAGTGAAGTTGGTATTGATTTAAGTGATAAACTAAAAGTTATAAATCTTTTGTCAAATTTCAATTCTGAGCGTGAGTATTTCGTGATAGCAATGAAGACACGAATTTCTCTTCAGAATTACTAAAAACTCAGCTGTTAACAAAAGCAAGTCGCATCAGTACAGTGTAGAATATAGCAACAGGAAAATAAAGAAGTATATGAGAAACACCAAATTTTTTAAACAGTCTATTCGGCAATATAGAAAGAGGAATTCGCCCGAATTCGACGAGAAAGATTTATTTGTTTCTTAAACTGACTAAAAAGTTTCAAAATCTTTAGCTACTGATTTATATATTGGAGGCTCTGAAACAGGATAAGATAAAAAAATATCAAAGAAGCTAACATCGGCTGTGCCGAAGTTTATATACCCTTGCAGTCCATGGCCATAATATTTTTTCATGTTCCAAACTCTTTTTCTGTATCTCAATTCATTAATGCACAGAACCTTTCAAATATCATTTCAATTTCTTCTTCTTCTTCCCCATCCCCTTTTACACGCATGCCGCGACTCGCACGCATACACATATACATAGTTTATGTAGCGTTGCGTCTGTATGTGTGCATGCGTGTGCTCTGTTGATTTGATGATGACGTAGTAGGCAGCAAGCCGAACCAATTTATATCGGCTGTAACTTGTGTTCTATATATCCGATCAGATTCAAATTTTGGGATCTGAGATTTTATATATAATACTATCATATTGGTAAATTTCAGACGGACAGACGGACAGACGGACATGGCTATATCAACTCAGCTTCTTATGCTGATCAAGAATATATATACTTTATAGGGTCGGAAACGTCTCCTTCTGTGCGTTACAAACATCTGACCAATTTTATAATACCCTCTGCAAGGGTATAAAAAAATGAATCTGTAATAATCAGACCTGTGCCCGTTTTCATTCCGAATAAATTTGTCGGAATCAAAATTAGATGTTCTTCTATTTTTATTTCCAAAATATTTTTTGGCCTAATTGGAATTAAAATATAAACTTTCTCTCTCTGAGGTGACGGTCGTGTTTTTCATAGCTCCTTATTTTTTATCAATATTTAGAGTTTCACGCAATTATTTGTTTGGCCTAGTTGGTATAAGCTTTCGCCGGTGTGTTTTTCTTAATACCATTGTGTTTTATTTGCATTATTTGCCAAATTAATAAGTTTTTTTCGTGTTTAGTGTTTGGTGCATTTTAGTTTTTCTGTTTTTGTTTCTCTCGTCATTGCTTCTGCAGTTGCTCCCCTCATCGCCCCATTCATACCATCACTGCTAGTGTTTGCTTTTTTTATTCTCTCTCCTTTGTGCTTGTGCTCAGCTTGTCTCCCGCGCAATCAGTTTAGTAACGCCGCTTCTCAAAGCTTGACTTATAACTGTTCTTGCACTCTTTATTGTGCTGTGCGCTCCAGCTGACTCTTTGTGTTATTTGTAATTATTGGTTTTGTATCGATAATTAACTCACTGCTGTGCAATTAAATTTCTATATATTTTGGCTTTGTATTTCTTTTTGTTTTGTTATCCAATGGTTTTTTGTCTACCTATAATATTCATATATATTTGCCCATATTTTAACAAAAAAAAAAATTCAAACATACAGATACATAGACTCACTTAAAAAAATTAAACACGTGATGTGTAGGGCGAAAGCATCAACGAAAATCCAGCCATATAAGCATAACCTTTAACTCAAATAAATACAGCAACTTTATTTTTACCGTTATCACTGCAAGCTTTTCGTTTTTTTATAAGCTTTGATACTATCTGTCTATTAAAAATTTCAAGGATACCGTTACTCCACTCAGTTTCCAGAAAAAAGCGATTTTACACTTGACAACGTGAAGGAAAAATACTTTTGTCCACGATTGTACTTGCAAGCATGCTGATCGTTTTGATAATCAGTATAGAGCAATATCTTGTTGGCTTAATGCGCTGGACTTGCCCATCTTGTGCCAGCCAGCAGCTATACAAGGTCGTTCTACCATCTGAAAAGTTGCCCAAGAAGTGGGCGTTCGTATATTCTTACGGTTTCTTATATCTAGACCTACATGTATGATGCATGCAAACCAATTTTAGTCGTCTTAAAGATTTCCTAATAGTTTTAGGTGATTTTAACTTGCCTAATATTTCGGTGCTGATTGATGATAATCTCTCTTACTTAACTCCTTCGTCTCAACTATTTTTCTTGAAAGTCTATTTGAATGGCCGCTATACCAGTTAAATTCTTTACTTAACTCTTCTAGAATCCTTCCAAGAATCCTTAATTATATTTTGTCTCGGATCCCACAGTTATTTCTGTATCTCAAACACAGCCCCTTGTTAAGCCTGATATTGCTGATCTGTTTGCTAAATTCTCTGTACAAATTGTATGTTTTTTCCTAGCATTACTGAAGACTGTATTATCTCTAGCTTATCATCTATGTAGTCTTCCTTCGTACCCGGGCCTGATGATATACCCAGTTGCATCCTTAAAATGTGTTCGATTTCCCTATCTAAGCCTTTATCTCGGTTATTCTTTATATCGAGTGAGACTTATAGCTTTCCCGATATTTGGAAGGAGTCTTTTATTATTCCGCTTTTTTAAAAAGGACAACAAATCGGATACTTCTAACTACCGTGGAATTGCCAAACTTGAGAAAATTATTACGCTTTCCCTTAAACACCTATCCAGTTCCACTATTTCTCCTTGCCAGCATGGCTTCGTGAAAGGTCGTTCGTCGCTTACCAACCTTTTAGAATTGACTACCCTTGTGCACCATGGCTTCCGTAAAAAGTGTCAAACTGATGTTATTTATACCGACTTTAGTAAGGCTTTCGATACGATTGATCATTCTATGCTTCTTACGAAACTTAACATTATGGACTTTTCCCCGAAACAGTTGGCTTGGTTAAAATCAAATCTTATTGGCAGAACCCAAAAAAAAAAGGTGTCTTTTCGTTCCTCAATATCTAAAACTGTTCTAGTTACCTCAGGTGTCCCCCAAGGCAGTCATCTGGGCCCACTGTTATTTACCCTGTTTATAAATGATTTGCCCCTGTCCTTGGTTTACTGACACATGCGCATGTTTGCGGATGACGTCAAGATTTGTTATTCCCATAATGATCCTTCTTTCCAAGAGTACTTGCAATCAGATCTCGATGCATTCTGTTATTGGTGCCACGTTAATAAATTACACCTTTGTGGCATCAAGGTGCACCTTTATGACATTCAGCCGTACGTCTCCGATCCAAGCAACAGGAAAATAAAGAAGTAGATGAGAAACACCAAATTTTTTAAACAGTCTATTCGGCAATATAGAAAGAGGAATTCGCCCGAATTCGACGAGAAAGATTTATTTGTTTCTTAAACTGACTAAAAAGTTTCAAAATCTTTAGCTACTGATTTATATATTGGAGGCTCTGAAACAGGATAAGATAAAAAAATATCAAAGAAGCTAACATCGGCTGTGCCGAAGTTTATATACCCTTGCAGTCCATGGCCATAATATTTTTTCATGTTCCAAACTCTTTTTCTGTATCTCAATTCATTAATGCACAGAACCTTTCAAATATCATTTCAATTTCTTCTTCTTCTTCCCCATCCCCTTTTACACGCATGCCGCGACTCGCACGCATACACATATACATAGTTTATGTAGCGTTGCGTCTGTATGTGTGCATGCGTGTGCTCTGTTGATTTGATGATGACGTAGTAGGCAGCAAGCCGAACCAATTTATATCGGCTGTAACTTGTGTTCTATATATCCGATCAGATTCAAATTTTGGGATCTGAGATTTTATATATAATACTATCATATTGGTAAATTTCAGACGGACAGACGGACAGACGGACATGGCTATATCAACTCAGCTTCTTATGCTGATCAAGAATATATATACTTTATAGGGTCGGAAACGTCTCCTTCTGTGCGTTACAAACATCTGACCAATTTTATAATACCCTCTGCAAGGGTATAAAAAAATGAATCTGTAATAATCAGACCTGTGCCCGTTTTCGATTCCGAATAAATTTGTCGGAATCAAAATTAGATGTTCTTCTATTTTTATTTCCAAAATATTTTTTGGCCTAATTGGAATTAAAATATAAACTTTCTCTCTCTGAGGTGACGGTCGTGTTTTTCATAGCTCCTTATTTTTTATCAATATTTAGAGTTTCACGCAATTATTTGTTTGGCCTAGTTGGTATAAGCTTTCGCCGGTGTGTTTTTCTTAATACCATTGTGTTTTATTTGCATTATTTGCCAAATTAATAAGTTTTTTTCGTGTTTAGTGTTTGGTGCATTTTAGTTTTTCTGTTTTTGTTTCTCTCGTCATTGCTTCTGCAGTTGCTCCCCTCATCGCCCCATTCATACCATCACTGCTAGTGTTTGCTTTTTTTTTATTCTCTCTCCTTTGTGCTTGTGCTCAGCTTGTCTCCCGCGCAATCAGTTTAGTAACGCCGCTTCTCAAAGCTTGACTTATAACTGTTCTTGCACTCTTTATTGTGCTGTGCGCTCCAGCTGACTCTTTGTGTTATTTGTAATTATTGGTTTTGTATCGATAATTAACTCACTGCTGTGCAATTAAATTTCTATATATTTTGGCTTTGTATTTCTTTTTGTTTTGTTATCCAATGGTTTTTTGTCTACCTATAATATTCATATATATTTGCCCATATTTTAACAAAAAAAAAATTCAAACATACAGATACATAGACTCACTTAAAAAAATTAAACACGTGATGTGTAGGGCGAAAGCATCAACGAAAATCCAGCCATATAAGCATAACCTTTAACTCAAATAAATACAGCAACTTTATTTTTACCGTTATCACTGCAAGCTTTTCGTTTTTTTATAAGCTTTGATACTATCTGTCTATTAAAAATTTCAAGGATACCGTTACTCCACTCAGTTTCCAGAAAAAAGCGATTTTACACTTGACAACGTGAAGGAAAAATACTTTTGTCCACGATTGTACTTGCAAGCATGCTGATCGTTTTGATAATCAGTATAGAGCAATATCTTGTTGGCTTAATGCGCTGGACTTGCCCATCTTGTGCCAGCCAGCAGCTATACAAGGTCGTTCTACCATCTGAAAAGTTGCCCAAGAAGTGGGCGTTCGTATATTCTTACGGTTTCTTATATCTAGACCTACATGTATGATGCATGCAAACCAATTTTAGTCGTCTTAAAGATTTCCTAATAGTTTTAGGTGATTTTAACTTGCCTAATATTTCGGTGCTGATTGATGATAATCTCTCTTACTTAACTCCTTCGTCTCAACTATTTTTCTTGAAAGTCTATTTGAATGGCCGCTATACCAGTTAAATTCTTTACTTAACTCTTCTAGAATCCTTCCAAGAATCCTTAATTATATTTTGTCTCGGATCCCACAGTTATTTCTGTATCTCAAACACAGCCCCTTGTTAAGCCTGATATTGCTGATCTGTTTGCTAAATTCTCTGTACAAATTGTATGTTTTTTCCTAGCATTACTGAAGACTGTATTATCTCTAGCTTATCATCTATGTAGTCTTCCTTCGTACCCGGGCCTGATGATATACCCAGTTGCATCCTTAAAATGTGTTCGATTTCCCTATCTAAGCCTTTATCTCGGTTATTCTTTATATCGAGTGAGACTTATAGCTTTCCCGATATTTGGAAGGAGTCTTTTATTATTCCGCTTTTTAAAAAGGACAACAAATCGGATACTTCTAACTACCGTGGAATTGCCAAACTTGAGAAAATTATTACGCTTTCCCTTAAACACCTATCCAGTTCCACTATTTCTCCTTGCCAGCATGGCTTCGTGAAAGGTCGTTCGTCGCTTACCAACCTTTTAGAATTGACTACCCTTGTGCACCATGGCTTCCGTAAAAAGTGTCAAACTGATGTTATTTATACCGACTTTAGTAAGGCTTTCGATACGATTGATCATTCTATGCTTCTTACGAAACTTAACATTATGGACTTTTCCCCGAAACAGTTGGCTTGGTTAAAATCAAATCTTATTGGCAGAACCCAAAAAAAAAAGGTGTCTTTTCGTTCCTCAATATCTAAAACTGTTCTAGTTACCTCAGGTGTCCCCCAAGGCAGTCATCTGGGCCCACTGTTATTTACCCTGTTTATAAATGATTTGCCCCTGTCCTTGGTTTACTGACACATGCGCATGTTTGCGGATGACGTCAAGATTTGTTATTCCCATAATGATCCTTCTTTCCAAGAGTACTTGCAATCAGATCTCGATGCATTCTGTTATTGGTGCCACGTTAATAAATTACACCTTTGTGGCATCAAGGTGCACCTTTATGACATTCAGCCGTACGTCTCCGATCCTAGCTCATTACTCTATTAAGTCTGATCTGTTAGATTGTGTATCTTCATTAAAAACATAGGCGTTATATTTTACCCAAAACTTTTATTTAATTTTCATATATATTCAATTGTTATTAGATTATGCAGTCTTCTTGGCTTTATAAAACCTTGGCCAAACAATTTGATGACCACTACTTAACAAAGGTTTTATCCACTTCGTTAGTTCGCGCTACTCTAGAATATTGGTCGCCAGTGTGGAACCCTTAATATGATTTTCACCAGCGTAGTATTGAATCTATTTAGAAGCAATTCCTTGAGCTCGCGTTACGTGGTTTTAATTGCGTCGCGAGCCTTTGCCTTCCTTCTTATTCTGACAGACTTCTTCTTATTAATCTTCCTTCACTTTACAACCGTAGGCTCATATTTGGCATTCTCTTTCTCCATATACTAGTCAACGGTGAAGTCAATTCTACTTATTTACTAGATGCGCTATATTTTTGTGTTCCCTCACGTCGGACCAGAATTTTTTTTCCTATTCACCTTAGTAGATGTCTGACTAACTTCTGTCTTCACGAACCTTTTCGTGTTCTTTGCCTTTTAACAAGCTTTCTCACCTTATCTCTCCTCATCTTTCTATCTCTTCTCTACGCTCTATACTTTTCAATAATCTACAACGCAACCGCTGAATATATTTTGGACATCGTATTACTTGCAACTCTTCCCCGACCACATGGGCTGTAAATCGGAGCATAGCTAGCACTTTGTGCAAATAAAACACCTCCACCGGGTTAAGCTTACTTTTCTTCAATAAAATATTACTTTTCTTTTCAAAACTCTTGTCGATTCTCACTCCTCATCGCAAGCTTTATTTATTGCATAGATCAACATAACTTGATTACTCACGAGCGTAAACTTTTAATCTTAAAAGAACTGCCAATGCCAAAAACTAGAAGTAATACTAAAGGGCACCAGCGGAGTTCCAATGGTTAGTTTAATTTTTTCTCTTCCACTGCAACTAAGAGATGTCGATGGCGAGCCAAATTTTGCTAATGTAAGAGAGATCGAACCCCAAGTGGCAGTCACAAAGCCTCGTCTATTCACAAAACTTAAACAAAGTCCCACATTTATACACGAACTTCTCGACCAACCAATTTCGTAGCGACCAACCTAAACTCTTCCAAATGTAAATTTTTTCTACGAGGCGTCGTAGGACGCTAGAAGTACTAAACCTTTCAAAGCCGTACTATCTGGACTAGAATAGCTTGCAACTGAAACTGTAAATCAAATGCTGTCTAACATAGGCCTCCAAATCACCAATGTTAATGTTGTTGAAAAATGAACAAAATCAAACCACAAACTTCTACTGTACATTGTTCATTTCGTGAATAAAAGTATAACCATGCAGAAGTTGAGGAATAAATTCATGTATGTTGTAGTATACTTTTGGGAATAGCGTTAAGCCACATATTTTTAGGGACAGAAAATTAGAACTAACACATAATGTTTAGCTTTTAATTGTTTACCTATAAATACCGGGCTTGCGGCCCCAAATAAATCACTTAAAGTCAAACCTTGCCAAAATCTGAAACAAAATCCACCAATAAGAAGAGATGCACCAAAACAAAAGGCAAACCAGCAACAACAGCAGAACAGAGAGCAGCAGATGCATCATTAAAAGAAAAAAAAATCAATTCAAATTAATAAAAAAGAGTGCTAATACAGGCACCTTTGTAGCAAGAGGCGATTTTTGCGCTGCCACCAAAAAAAAATATAATGTAAAGAAAATTAAACAAGAACAAAAAAAAAAAAAAAAATGTAAAAAAAATTTATATATATATGTATATATATATATACCTATATATATATTGTCTACAAATTTTTTTTCCAATAGTCTATCACAACCGAAATATCCCCAAGAAAAGAAAACTAAAAAAAAAAAAAAACCGAGAGAACGAAATTAATTCTTACGATATTATTTAGTACTATTAAGCAATATTTAAAAAAAAGTATGGCATAAAAAATAAAATTAAAAATAACAAATATCCTAAAAATTTCAAATGGATCAGGATATAGAAATATTAAAAGAAAAGTTTCAGAGCGTACAAATGCATAAAAAAGACAATTTATATACACCCTCAGACCATTAATAGGCACCTTGAAACTATCTTCGAGACTTACAATAAAATCAAGAGAAGCAATATAGACACAAGCAATGAATCAAATAATAAAACTTTAAAAATTTTAGAGATAAGTCGTTGTGTTTTTGGTAGACGGTAAAAATCGAATGAATTTTATTTGAAATAATGTTCTCGAGCTTAGCCTAAGAATTCTTGAGTATATAAGTTCTGCCGCTGCAGGCAGCAGAACGAGAGAGCGAAGTATGTATGTATGTATGTATATATGTATATGCATATGGCATATATATTTGACAGGC
>JAEIFP010001644.1:0-42200 GCA_018903935.1 Drosophila insularis | reverse complement strand
GTTGTCATTCAATCTTAGTTTTTGTTTATAAAAGTTGTTCGTAGTAATTGGTTCGTATACTTGGTGCAGAGCTCTTCTAGTACGTTTTTGAACAGGTAGGTGGGAAGTTTGGCTTTAGTTTTTATACCCTTGCAGAGGGTATTATAAAATTGGTCAGATGTTTGTAACGCAAAGAAGGAGACGTTTCCGACTTTATAAAGTATATATATTCTTGATCAGCATGAGAAGCTGAGTTGATATAGCCATGTCAGTCTTTCCGTCCGTCTGTGCGTATGCGTTTTACCCAGCCATCTTAAGAGCTATCGAGATGACATTTTTTTTGGGGCGCTTTTTATTACCTGGGAAAAATAAAGTATGAAAATCGGCAGAATCGGACCACTATATCATATAGCTCTGGAAGAAACATTTTTGCAAAAATTGTAGTATCGCCATGAAATTTACCCATATGATAGTATTTCATATAAAATCTCAGATCCCAAAATTTGAATCTGATCGAATATATAGAACACAAAATACAGCCGATATAAATCGGTTCGGCTTGATGCCTACTACGTCATCATCAAATCAATAGAGCACACGCATGCACACATACAGACTCAACGCTACATAAACTATAAGTGTATGCGTGCGAATCGCGGCATGCGTATAAAAGGGGATGGGGAAGAAGAAGAAGAAATTGAAATGATATTTGAAAGGTTCTGTGCATTAATGAATTGAGATACAGAAAAAGAGTTTGGAACATGTAAAAATATTATGGCCATGGACTGCAAGGGTATATAAACTTCGGCACAGCCGAAGTTAGCTTCTTTGATATTTTCTTTTATTATTGATACGTCTGCACATGTATCTAACAAGAAGGTATATGTGTTGTATGTATTTTCGTTTTTAACGTTGATAAAAATACTTAGGCTAAGATTGAATGTGTATACATTTACAGTTTCTTCCCAATATCTGCAGGGATCTATTGGTTTTCCGAATTACTTTGAGTAAGTCTTACATTACCATTTCCGTTGTTAGAGTTACCTCGGTTAAAATAACCTCGGTTCGAGCTGTTTCGGTTGGAATTATTTCTTCCTCGGTTGTTTTACCGTGAGTTACCACGATATCCACCGGTATTATTATTATTCCTATAACCGTTATTTTGGTAATTACCTCTACCTCGGTAATTATTTTGTCCATTTCTATTGTATTGATGGTAGTGCATGACAGGGTTCGCCTGTCCTGTTTCTGCTGTACTACTGTCTACGAACTTTGTTGTTAGTTCTTTGTTATTGCCTCTGTAGCGACTGAAAGTGTATACTTTTTAGCTAGTTCGACAGATGTGCCATCGTGTATAAAGGCACCTTCCAGAGAGTCGGTAAGCTTTTGGGCATACTGACTTGCTGTTTTGTTTCTCTGGGGTAGGTTTTTGATTTTTGCCGTTATTGACGCTACTGATTCCGTTTTTACATTTGACGCAATACTGTTATTAATCTCTTCTTTTGTCTGTTCATAGGTTATCAAATTTCTTGTGTGACCTTTTAGTTTTGTTTTTATTAGGCACACTGCTGTTTCCTCATGGTCGCCTTTTAGTGAATTTATCAAATTCAATGCTTCCATGAAGCTCTTAAGATTTTCTCTTCTGCCATCAAACTGTGGAATAAGGTTTAAGGCCATCTTTAAAAAATCAGTGATTGTTGAAGTCATTTTTGCGTTTCTTGGCGAAATGGCTGGTTTATTAAGAGTTATTTTTGTTTGATCTAAACTCACTGATGGTTCTTCTTGATCCGTCTCTTCTCTTAACTGGTTTTTGTCTTCCAGTGATATTGAATTTTCCAAATCAATTGTTTGTTTATATTCAATATTATATCTTTTTAATACGGATTTTGCCGTTTGTTTGCAGTCATTATAGAATGCATTTGCGGCTGTTTTTCGTCCCGCAGTTAGTTTACTATAGTGTTCTATTAACACTGCTCTGATATTTTCTAAGCTCTCTATTATTATTTTCGAGTGTTTTTCTATTGTACTTTGGGATGTTTCCCTATTCTGCGAGAGGCACTTACAAAATTTATTTAATTCTTGTGCATGTATTCTAGCTTCTCTTATTATATCGTCCCAATTAATCATATTTTGTTAAAAAATTTACACTCTCTTTTTATACCATACACCCATAGGGTGAAATGGTATATTAAAGTCGCCAAAATGTATGTAACAGGCAGAAGGAAGCCATGTCCGTCTGTACGTCCGTCCGTCCGTCCGTCCGACCGTCCGTTCGATTTTCTCAAAAACTATTCTAGCTATAGACACCATAGTTGGTATAAATATTTGCTTAGTAATTGCGCCCATTTTTGATGTGTAATTTGAAAAAACCCCCGTAATTTGAAAAAACTCGATTATCCCCCGTAATTTTCTACCTTGTGCAATCAAATTTAGCACACCTAAATTTGATACTAATGTCCAGCAAAATACCAAATTTTATCAAAATCGGAATAAAAATAGCCAATTTATGCATATAAACGTTTTTCCATATGGCCGGAGTTGGCCGTTGGCTGGTGGGGGCGCTAGGGTGCTCGTATGCTTGAGTGAGCGAAATACTAAGACATGCTGTAAAAAGCATGCAAACCGATTTTTTTTTAAATACGAAAATGCATTTGTTATTATAAATTTAAAATATTTGTTTTACTGGTGTATGGTATATCCAAGTCGGCGAGACGACTTAGTTACTTCATTTTTTTTTTAATTATTCCCTGAGAGATCAATTGTCTCTATGGGTTGTTCGAATAGTTTATGTACCCATGTGGGTAGAATATTGATTTTTTCGCTTTAGGCGGTTGTACCCTTCTACTAAGAATCCTTCTATCAAGTGGGCTATCCCAGATTTAAATTTTCTATTATTCACAATCCAGTATTTGATTTCTTTATATTTTGGATTGGTTTCGCCTCTGTTAAAGAGGAAATCTAGGAATGGAACGTATTTATTCAAATATTTAAGTTCTACTCGACCCATTTTTATACTGTATTTAGGCCACCCGCTCTACTCTGATATTTTTTCTTAATTATTTTATTATGCATTGCATATAATTTCAAAGCCAGATTTAAGGCTACTAATACTTGGATAGCTAACAACAACATCCCTATTTCTTCTAAATTTTCCTTGTGATCTACTATTTTAACGCTGTTAACGACATTAGCCGTTGGGTGGACTATCTTGGATTCTTGAAAACCCATCTTTCTAGCAAAAAAAAAATGTGGTTTTCTTTGTCGTTTAGACCTGTTTTCTATTGGTTTGAGAGAGAAAAAAAATTTTTTTTTTTTTTTGGATTCGATTGTTACATAAATTTTTTTTTTGTTTTAATATAATTCAAAAAAAATCTTGAAAGAGAGAAAAATTATCTCAACTGTATTTCGCACAGTGAGCCAGAGACGTGGAAAGATGAAGAGTAGACATGCATAGGCTTACAACCTGGCGTATTTGCCAGGTTGCCATTTTTTTTTCAATTGTTAATTTATATTTTTGTGTGTATGTGTGTGTGTGATTTTGATTTTTGGTTTTTTTTTTTTAAATTCCTCTTCTTTTTTATTCCATCAAGTTGAAATGGAAAGTACCTGCTGCATTTGTGTAGCAGCATATATTTGGTACTTCTACTTCTACTGGGAATCTTTCTTCAGTTTGTTCTGAGTATATAGTAGTCTTATTTGCACTAGAGTTAGCGAGCTTTGAGGGGAGTGGTTGTGTTCACTTCTAAACACCTCAATTATGTTTTCACTTAAGCCCGGGTTCCGTCTGGTAACTCTTTGAAAGTAGTTATCCATCGTTACCGTTTCTCATTTTCGTGCTTATATATTTTTTCTTTTATTTTACTAAAGCACACACATACGTACACAAAATTTTCTCCTTGGTCCTCGATGTCCTTAGTCCTGGGTCCTTCGATGTCGTTAGGCCTTGTCTTGGCCTATTGTCACGGTCGCCATGTAATGACCGGGTTCCACTGTTATGAATATTAAATTATTGAAGACGTCAGTTCAGTTTTGTGGTCTTCTTCCGATTGATTTTTATTCCAAAAATATTCTTTTTCTTAACCTATTGTTACATATATATTTTTATGCTGCGACTTAGGCGACAGCTACAAAAGAGAGGGAGAGTGTCAGTACATACATACATACTATTTTGAGCGCTTGCATCAAAGTGCTTGGTCAGCGTTCCCACGCTGGCCTGGCTCTAGCTCATGTTACTTCTGTTCATTGTTGCTTATGTGAATATATGTATGTGCATATATAAATGTACATACATATATGATCATGCTTAGCTGTATATTTATGTGAATATGTTTATGTGTATATATCAATGTATACATATAAACATATTCAAGTGCACACTTATATTTTATTGCGTACATATTTAATTGTTTATACTTGCAACAAAGTGTTACAAGTTGAGCTCTTTGTGTTGAATGATTTTTGGTATGGATATACTGCAAAACAAATTCATAAAAGTAAAGCAAATGTTTAATTAACATCTGTTCCCCGGGCATGTTATTCAGAAGAATAAACAAAACGAAATCGAGAAATTAATGTAGCATAACTCGATGATAAATTTCTTACTATATAAATGATCAACAAAGAGTGACTTTATTTATTAAAATGATTTCATCAAGTAGCAAATTAGAATAGGCATTAATTAGGAAAAGGAAAAAACACTGTCTCAGATTTTTGACTTGGCTAATAAGTAAATAATCTCACGGGTCAACGAGTCGATCGTTGTATACCCTTAGGAAATGCAATTTGGCAGTTAGTTTTAGGTTTGTAGATTAGTAATTTTTTAGGGAGAACCCTCGAAACACTTATCAGCAAGTTAAGGAACTACATCTTTGATATTTTGAAGATCCAGAATTATTACTTTACTGAGTAACTACTTTTATTGCAATTTTACTTCAAATCTAATTCATGATTGTTATCCGTTATCTATTGTAAGCGGAAATGAATATTAAAAAGCATTTGGCAGAGGGCACATAATAAAATACCCATGTAAAACCACACCCAAAAGCAATAAAAGCCAAACCGACAAGAAAAATAGAGTAAAACAAAAACACAACCTGACACCCCCAAGTAATTGACGACCCCAACCAGCGCACCCCACACACTCAAGGCAAAAAAAAGCTTTCGTCACTAGTCATTGGGGCGGCGGAGGCATGCGTCACGCTGACTCACACTTCGGGGTAAATGACGCCCAACGTACCCATAGGGGAGGGCGCTTCACTCACTCACCTGATAAAAGCTATGAAATTCCTCTCCCCTGGTTGTTGCTGAACCACACGCGATTTCTCCAACAAATAATTGGTTATAATGCCACCCACTGGATCGGCTTTATAGTCAAACTCAATATCCATGTATTTGCCAAAGCGACTTGAGTTGTCGTTGCGATTCGTCTTCGCATTGCCAAAGGTCTCCAATATCGCATTACTCTGGATCAGCACGTTCTTAACTCTGCAAAGGAAATAGCCAGAAAACATATTAAAAATTGAGAGCTATTCTTTTGGGCATTAAGAATTAATTGCATCTGTGCGTTACAAACATCTGACCAATTTTATAATACCCTCTGCAAGGGTATAAAAATGGGGTAAAAAAAACATATATATGTACGGATATATATATGGTCGGGAAAAAAAGGATGCAAAAAAATATGTATATGTATTGTTCACGCCACCGAGTGAACAGCAGAGAGTGAGGGGTAGGGTTTTTTTCCAAAACCGAATTCGGTCATACTGAGGAGGGTGACGAAGGGTTCTCCTGTGAATCGCCATATTCAATCCAGTACGAGTTTTTAATCCGAGCATCCGTTCTTTTTCCTTGCGCTCTTATCTTTCGATATTGTAACTTTTTCAACCCGAACCATTTCGTGTGTGTCAGGATATCTTGTGAAATAAATAAATAAATCAGAATTAATTTTAACGGAAGTTCTCGCGCGTTTTAATTTCATTACGCACTCACCAGACGCTAAAGAAATTGGCACCCGCCAAGTTGTACACCACAAATCGTTCCTCCCCTCCACGAACATGTATATTCATATATATAAAAAAAATATATATGTATATGTCGGATAGTGTTGGTTAAGTGACTAAGAAGTCAAAGCCTACTAGGTAGTTCCAATGGATTGACAGGTGTGTCAGTTGAGCATCTAAGCAACCTTAGCAACAAATGTCGAGAGCTATCTTCAGGTCAGGTCCTATATAAAGGGAGGCCACGGGCTAGAGAGCTCAATTTGCTTCGACTCTGGTGCCGAATGCTCCTTGATAAGAGAAAAGATAAGTGACAGATTGTCTGGGTAGCGCATGAATAATATAGTAAAACTATAAGGTATCGGCGATGCCGGTATTTACAGTACTATGCAAATTCTCAGTCCGGTTACCATTAATGAAAACATGATAGAAATATTATTTCACGTTGTTCGAGATGAGGACTTGAAGAACGATGTTATAATTGGACGTGAAGTCCTCAATCAGGCTTTCAATGTTGTGCTTTCACCAAATGTGTTTAAATTTGTAAAATAAAATAAATATTTGTGCCGCTATTGATTGCCCAATTAATCTTGACGAAATTGATACTGAATTGGGTGATGCTGATAAAAACAAATTAATAAATTTAATTAAAAATTATACCTCAGCATTTTCTAAAGGGATCCCAAAGACACGAGTTAATACAGGTGAAATGAGGATTCGACTAATTGACCCCAACAAAACTGTGCAACGTCGGCCGTATAGGCCCAGTCCAGAAGACAGAGAGATAGTGCGTGAGATGTTAAGAGAGTTACTTAGATGTAACATTATCCGCCCAAGTTGTTCTCCGTATGCAAGTCCTATGTTGCTTGTAAAGAAGAAAAATGGGTCCGATCGTTTAAGTATTGTCTACAGAGAATTAAACTCAAATACCGTTGCTGACAAATACCCCTTGCCGCTCATTAGTGTTCAGCTTGATAGGTTGAGTGGTTCGTATTACTTTACTTGTTTAGATATGGCTAGTGGTTTTCAGCATACTGCATTTTTGACTCCGGATGGTCAATACGAATTTCTTACAATGCCTTTCGGACTCAAAAATGCGCCTTCCGGTTTTCAAAGGACAGTTATGCAAGCTTTAGGCAATCTTGCATATTCATATGTAATTGTCTCTATGGACGACATTATGATCGTGTCACCAACAATTGAGTTAGGGTTGGAAAGATTAAGAACAGTATTGAACGTTCTGACAAGGGCTGGATTCATCTTCAATATCTCGAAATGTTCTTTTCTGAAAACAAGGGATTCGAAGTGAAAGCAGGCGAGAATAGCCAAACTCACAGAAGAGTACTGCATTAAGTTTATTACCACCTCCGCAGACTGTTTCCAGTTTGCGACTGGAAGCCACTCTATTCTCTTACTCTTAATAGTAACCGTCCTTACAAACGAACCTGTTTTGGTAATTTTTGACCCACAATACCCCATTTAGTTACACACAGACGCCAGTTCCTGTGAATATGGTGCAATACTCCTACACCGTATTAATGGTAGTCCTCATGTGGTGGAATATTTTAGCAAAAGAACTTCGACCTCTGAGGCTAGATATCACTCATACGAGTTGGAAACATTGGCTGTGGTTGCTTCTGTAAAACACTTTCGTTATTATCTGCCTGGGCGAAAGTTTGTGGTACGCTTAAGGCTTCACGGACAAAGATAGACTTAACACCAAGAGTTCATCGCTGGTGGGCCTATCTGCAATCATTCAATTTTGATATCCAATATAGAGAGGGAGAACCCAAGCAGACCCGTGTTAGAAAAAATCACCGAGAAGCGAATAAACTTAGCTGAGATTTCAAGTGAGTGGCTTCTTACGGAACAGAAATTAGATTCAGAGATTGTGGAAATAGTTCGTAAGCTCAATCCCAACGAGCTACAAGACAATTTAATTAAATTCTATGACTTAAGGAAAGGTATCTTACATCGCAGGATTCAAAGAAACAGTAGAACACGTTGTCTACTGGTGGTGCCACGAACATTTAGATGGTCCGTGATAAACCAGGTACACGAGTCAGTTATGCACCTTGGTTGGCAGAAAACTCTTGACAAGGTTTACCAATATTATTGGTTTCATAACATGAACAAGTATGTTCGCAAGTTTGTAAACAATTGCATAACTTGTAGGACTTCCAAGTCGCCTTCTGGGAAAATACAAGCTGAGCTCTATCCAATTCACATAGACATCTCCGGAAAGTTAAGCGGTAAAAGCGACCTAACAGAATATGTTATCATTCAGATTGATGGCTTCACGAAATTTGTACACCTTTATCTTAAAATAGACACAGAAAGCTGCGTTAAGGCCTTAAAAGCCTCAATTGCCCTATTCGGGATACCAATTCGTATCGTAGCTGACCAAGGAAGGTGCTTTTCAAGTTCTCGATTCTCTGAATTTTATTCCTCACAAAATATAAAACTTCATCTAGTTGCAACTGGGGCAAGTCCTGCAAACGGTCAAGTTGAGCGTGATGTGAGTACGCTCAAAAATTTGCTAACTCCCGTCGAATCGAGTCAAAGATCCTGGCAAGATGCACTTGGCGAGGTTCAGCTTGCATTAAATTGCACAGTTAGTCGTGCAACTGAAGCGAGCCCGTTGGAAATGTTGATAGGAAAAGAGGCTCGACCAATAGGGGTAATTCCACCAGTGGACACAGAAATCGAAATTGATTTGAACAGTGTTCGGACTCGTGCCAGTGAAAAGATGAAGAGTTTGGCTGATTATGATAAACAACGCTTTGACAAAACCAAGGCCATGGTTGTACGGCACAATGTTGGTGACTATGTATATTAGACCCGAAATTTAAGGGCCCATTTTTGGTTACTGAAGTCCTGGAAGGGGACAGGTATATGTTAAAGTCGTTAACAAATAAACGACTTTACAAATACTGTCACGAAGACATTAGAAAAATTCCAGATGGTAAAATTCCTGATGAATTGGATATAGATAATGAAAATCAGAGCTTAACAGAGAATATAGTTGGGACTGAAAGTGTTCCGTCCAGGAGAGACGATGGTTATCCGTCTAGGAGAGACGATGGTTATCCGTATAGGAGAGACGATGGTTATCCGTCCAGGAGAGACGATGGTTATACGTCTAGGAGAGACGATGGTTATCCGTCTAGGAGAGACGATGGTTATCCGTAAGATAGACGATGAATTAAGTTTGGAAAATTTGAAATTAAAATTGAAAATATTACACGAGGACGTGTGAAGGTCAGGATGGTCGTGTCAAAGAAAGGCGATGGAATTGAATAGAATATACGATGAATTAAGTTTGGAAAATTTGAAATTATTATTTAAAATAATAGACGAGGACGTGGATTGGATTGACAGGTGTGTCAGTTGTAGCCCTGGTTGAGCATCAAACCAGTTGATGCTGTCTTCAGGTAAGGTCCTATATAAAGGGAGGCCACGGGCTAGAGAGCTGAGTCAACAAACTCCCCGGGAACTAGCCACACAGTTCAAAAGTACAAGTGAAATAAGTGAAAGTAGTGCAAAGCAAAAAAAACAGAAAAAAAAACAATGAGTGAGTTAAACATCGCATGTGACGCTACGACCTTTATGTCGGATGGTGTTGTTTAATTTACTAATAGCCTACTACTTTGAGGAAACCTAAGATAATAAAGTTCTCCGAGAAGAAGCTTCTTCTAACTAGAGACCGACACTAGTTCTTATTCTACCACGGATTCCCAAGTAAGACAGCTTGAAGCCGTCAAACATATGTTTCCCAATACAAGTCATCATATCGGACGTACGTACGGACGTAAAACAACATATCCAGATTGGCGAAGCCAAATCTGTAAAATAACGTTTTTACGCTATTAGTGGGGCGGTGGAAAAATTAGTATACACGGAAACTGATCGTATGATTCAACTAGGAGTTATTGACCGCCGCCTAGGAATTTGAAACAAACTAGAGGATTTCTTGGAGTTCGCGGTTTTTATCGTCGTTTTATACCAAATTTTGCCGATCTCACTTATCCTATAACGGAACTGTTGTCAACAAAAAGAAATTTTGTTTGGACTCCGGAAGATCAAGCTTCTATGGGTAAGTTAAAAGATCTTTTAACTTCCGCACCTATCCTACAAAACCCGGACTTTAACAAAAAAAAATCACCGTTGCCTTGGCCCATGCCAGTAATTGCGGCGTCGACTGGGTAAAAGGGGGCTGTACCATGATGAAGACCCGTTCGGATAGGAAGGTGGAATCGACCACCAAGTCGATCAACGCACGAATATGGAGTTCCACACCACGAAGGTGAAGGGTGATGATTATGGTATAGGCGCTGTACTTGTCCAACTATTAGACACAGTCGAAGAAAACACTATTGCTTTCATGACTAAAAAGTTGAGTCGTGTTCAACGCAATTATAATGCTACTGAACGCGAAAGTTTAGCAATTATTCTGGCTATCGAAAAATTTCGGTGTTATTTTGAATTACAAGAATTCGAAGTAGTTACTGATCACTCTAGTTGTGGCTAATGCGTCAGCAAAACGTTTTTGATAGATTAGCTCGATTGATTTTTCGCTTGCAACAATTTAAGTTTGATATGTCGCATAGGAAAGGAAATTAACACTTGATTCCTGACGCGTTATCAAGATTGCCCAACCTTTCGACAGAGGGTATCGAAATGGGACCGATTATAGATCTATACTCCGAAACATTTTTGGACGACAGCTATATGCATCTCAAGCAGAAAATCACTGAAAAACAACACAAGTTTCATGATATCAATATTGTGGATAAGCATTTGTATATTCGAACCGAACATGCTAGTGGAGATTCTTATCAAGAGAAGCTTCCTTGGAAACTATGGGTACCGGATAAACTCAGAGTTGATATTTTAAAACAAGCTCACGAAAGCCATACGTCTTCACATTCTGGCATGCAAAAAACTATTGACAAGATACGTAGAACTCCTTTTTGGCCTAGCGTGGTAAAGGATGTGCGTGACTATAATCGTCAGTGTGACACTTGTAAGGAGTCCAAAGCACCAAATTCTACGCTTAGACCACCTATGGGACAGCACAGTCCAACCGTAGACCTTTTCAACGGCTGTATATTGATTCACTTGTCGGTTTGTTAATCGTTCTTGGCGAGAAAATATTATTGGTTACAACCTTTAAAAAAGTTTCGCTCTGAAGATACACAAGAGTTTTTCCTAAAAAAGATATTTCATTGTTTTGGACTACCGGAAATCATCGTTAGTGATAATGGTGAACTGCGCATAAAACATCAGTATACTGCTTTGTATTCCCCGCAAAGCAAGGCAGCCCAACGCGTTAATCGTTCTCTGTTAGCGGCAATCCGTTCGTATTTTAAAAATGAAGTAAGTAAGTCGTCTCGCCGACTTAGGAATACCATACACCAGTAAAACAAATATTTCAAATATATAATAACGAATGCATTTTCGCATTATTAAAAAAATCAGTTTGCATGCTTTTTACATGCATATCTTAGTATTTCGCTCACTTAAGCATACGAGCACCCCAGCGCACCCAGCCAACGGCCACTTCCGGCCATATGGAAAAACGTTTATATGCATAAATTGGCTATTTTAATTCCGATTTTGATCAAATTTGGTGTATTGCTGGATATTAGTATCAAATTTAAGTGGGCTAAATTTGATTGCACAAGGTAGAATTTTACGGGAGATAATCGAGTTTTTTCAAAAGGGGCGTGGCAAAATCTTTACACTTAAAAAATGTGCACAATTACCAAGCAAATACACATACCAACTATGGTGTCTCTGGCTAAAATAATTTTTGAGAAAATCGGTTTTATATAATTTGCCGGGGCGATATGTATTTGAATTTTTACAAATACAAAATGTGCGCATTTACTAAGCAAATATACATACCAAATTTTGTGTCTCTAGTTGCTACAGTGTTTGAGAAAATGGATCTTATATAAATTGCGGGCGGGGTAGCGGGCGTGGCAGAAATTTGAAATAAACTTGATCACTCTACATACTACACGAGCCCACATACCAAATTTAATGGCTCTAGCTCTTATAGTCTCTGATATCTAGGTGTTCATACAGACGGACAGACGGACATGGCTAGATCGTCTCGGCTGTTGATGCTGATCAAGAATATATATACTTTATGGGGTCGGAAAAGCTTCCTTCTGCCTGTTACATACATTTTGGCGACTTTAATATACCATTTCACCCTATGGGTTTATGCTATAATTGGGATCAACATTTAACGAGTATTTTACGCGCCACTCTTCTGATATTTTTCAGACGATAAATTAATAATATTGAAATAGCGATAAATGATATATCGTTTTGTTTTGAGGTGGCAACGCGCTTCGTTTGATTGCTAGGCTTCATTTTATTTTAACACGGAGGAAAAAAGTTGTGAGAGTAAAGCTGTGTTCCAAAATTTGGTTATATATTCTAGCAGGCATATGGCATATGTTCATTGGTCAACGCTGGCCGAGAAAACTAAAAAATTTGCAGAGTTCTCTAAGAGCTTTGGATTGGCGTATATGCTAAATTATCGGAAAAGTTGAAAACTAAAGATTTTTTCATGGGTTCTAATCGTAGGAATATCTGCCTGCGGGCCGGCATGCATTTTGTTTTTTTTCTTTTAAATTATATTATTTTTAATACATATATAAACATATATATATATTAGCTGGCGAATTAAATGTTTAGTTCATCCCATTAAATGTTCGACGTGGCAATTTTCAAATTTTTTGCTTAGTTTAAAACTATTGAGTATACAATATTTTTTGTTTTGTTTGCAGGTGCATAAATAAACAAATTATTTGGTGCTCCCACCCTGGAACATGCCA
Organism: Drosophila insularis; assembly: GCA_018903935.1. Classification (NCBI taxonomy): domain Eukaryota; kingdom Metazoa; phylum Arthropoda; class Insecta; order Diptera; family Drosophilidae; genus Drosophila; species Drosophila insularis. The sequence continues at coordinate 29,371 of JAEIFP010001644.1, read as the reverse complement.
CGTATAGTTGTCCGTGAGAAAAGCACGGCTCTTCTAAATTTACCCCACACACTTGAAGGGTTTGTCCTTGCGCTTTATTTATCGTCATTGCAAATGATAAACGCACAGGGAATAGAAGACATTTCAATTTGAATGGCATGTCAGTTGATATCAATGTAATCCTTGGTATTAATACAACTTCTCCTCTTTCTTTGCCAATTAGAATTGTAGCTTTGATTAAATTAGGCATTAATTTTTTTATACAAAGTCTTGTTCCATTGCAAAGTTTTGGTGCATTGATATTTCTTAATAGTATGATTGAGGAACCCACTTTCAATTTTAAAATATGTGGTGGCATACCGGGTAGCTCCAAAGAATTTAGAAAATCCACAGGATAATTTACTGCGTCTTCTTCTGTTGTAGCAGTATCGATTATCTTGTATGATATTATGTCACTGGGTAATTTCTGTTGAATTTGATCATTTATTTCATTCACATTTGAGTTCGTTGGTGCTAAAATTGCGCGTTCCCTCAGCCAATCCTGATTTGTATAGTTTTGAACTATGTTTGGAAACACGTGATCAATTAGTTCTTCTTTTGACGGCAACATTATGCAAAAGTTGTTTGGTAACGTGATAAAGCCATTTAAATCCCGTTCAATTTCGCCATCGCCAATCTGAAGAAGTTGCTCCGAAAACTCACGTGCTGCTGGATTATTTTGAAGACGCACACGCATATTTATGTTAAGCGATAACTTTTGAACATTTCTCCAAAGAAATGAACTTTTCAAACATGCATTAATTTCATCAGCTGGAGTTGATCATCAGATAGCAATATTAATGCACCTCCAAATAATTCTTGAATGTCCCGTAGATCCTGTAATGTTTGATTCAATGCTTGCACAGATTTTTTATGGGCCATCGGACATTCATCCCATAAAAGACGATACACATATCTCGATTTGATAATATCCCATACGTAAATCAAGTTGCGTAAAATATACGTTTCCAGCTAGCTGGGCGAATTGCTCTTTCATGTTTGGCGACGATAGTCGACGCAAAGACGATGTTCTCCATTGTTTTTATCTACGATGACGATTCCCGAGGCGTACGGCGAATTCGAAGGACGAATTATGTCGTTTTCCAGTAGCTCAGATATAATATTCATAACAATAGGTCTGAGCGCAAACGGTGTTCGGTATGGTTTCGTATAACATGGGACGTTTGATGTTAAAGTGATTTCCATTTTCGATATTGAGCATTTACCTAATTCTTTGGTCTTCTGCGCGAAACAAGCAGCATTATCTATTAAGACTTTTTCCAATTCTTCGTATTCGGTATCCGCTCGATTACGAGTCGTTTCTATTTGGCGTATGTTTTCGATAAAACATTTGTATCCGTGAATAATTAGTTCATTGCCATCCCGACAAAGAATATCCTTACCCAATAAAACGTTTTCAGATATTAAGTCATTTTCCACTACAAGGATTATGACTTCGTGACCTATATTGTCAACAACGATTTTCGCATTTAGTTCCGTGAATAATTAGTTTATTGCCATCCCGACAAAGAATATCTTACCCAATAAAACGTTTTCAGTTATTAAGTCATTTTCCACTACAAGGATTTCGACTTCGTGACCTATCTTGTCAACAACGATTTTCGCATTTAGTTTTTGGTTACAGAAGAATTTTCCTCCTCCAAATCCATTCAGTGTTATTGCACATCGTTGCAAAACGCCTACGTTTTCTGCAAATGATTTTCGAATCAGAGTGCGTGTACTACCTGGATCGACGAATGCGTTTGTTTCGTTTACGTTAACTGAAATAAATTTACAGATATCAGAGTTGATGTTTGAGTCAATTTTATTTACTTTCGAATTTTAAATTTTTCAGGGCAGATGGTAGAGTCGTGATTAGTACGATTACAATGAGTACATCGAGGCTTACGCTGTGGAACAGGACCATCTGAGGAATAATGTCCCATCTTTTGACAATAAAAGCATTTGATTGACGGCTCTATCTTTTCTTTGGGTGTCCGTTTTATTACGGACTGACTTGACTTCTGCGTATTACCGTTGGACTCACGTTTATTTTGAAAGCTATGTGGATTATATTTTATTTCGTTATGAGCCGAATAGGCATGTATATCTCGTAAAAGTTCGTTAAATGAGGTATAATGGTTAGATACCAGTCTCTTAAGATCGTAATCGTTGATGCCGTTTATAATATGGGTCACAATTGCTGAATCTGATAACTCACCCTTTTTACCAATAGCTGGCATTTTATAAAAAAAACAAATTCTGGCCATGTTTGAAATATTTCATCCGTTGCGTCCACCCAGTAACGAGCTGCACCTTGTATCTTTTGTTGAACTGCGAAAACTACCTTTCTGTCGTCCCAGTTATATGCGTTTTCCCAGTTATATGCGTAGCAACATTACCGTACTGCTGAGACGTAGCAGTGTTACCGAGTTGCTGAAACTTAGCAACATTACCGTACTGCTGAGACGTAGCAGTGTTTTCGTTTGGCAAATAAGTTGCGTTTGTTCGTTCGTTTGTCAAATGCACGTTTCTTTCTCCACAGAACACACACTATTACGCTTTTCGAGTTTCTCATGCCACGCTATTCTACCGCGGAAAATTGCGCGTTACCTTTTTCTTTTCACACTTCTACTTATGAAAAATATCAGTTCCTTTTTGCACACTATCCAGATTCTGAAAATTGGATACCATCCCACGTCTGAAAATTGTCACCTACTAAACCCACTTCTGAGAATGTCCGTTGTAAATGACATTACCCAGTAGAAGATTGTAGATGGAGAAGCTGTCAGGAAGGCTGAGGCGGGGAATGTGGCTTACGGGAATAATAGAAATGCTAGATTCGCACGTTTAGGTAGACAATTAATATAAGTTTATTAATTAATTGAGACTTAAAAATAAAAGTATGTACGTTTGATGGACGTGATGGCCGTCCGTTAACACCGATCGTAGGAGCTTTTTCGTTCGAACCCTTTCTCGTTCACGTTTTGGTACCAACTTCCTCCGCTTCACTTATCGATAAGACCAGGGGTAGAGCATAACGTCGCTCACCCAGGGTTGAATCATTATCTTTATAAACTGTCTGGTGACACTCTTGAATATCTAGCACTCATTTTGGCGTACAGTGCATTGCTTGATGGTGACCCAGAGTGGAGCTATGCTCCAAAACGTGGGGAGCTGATTTTTCCAGTGCAAATTTTCAATACTAGGAACGTTTAAAACCCCCAAAGACTAATTAAATCAATAGATTTTGATTTGCTTAACTAAATAAAAGTTTATTTCGTCCAAAAAAGTTAATAAAAAATGAAAAATTAAAAAATGCAAAAATGTTAACAGAGGGTTACCAGAGGACCCTCGCTAACTCAAACTTAACATCGTCGCTAACTTTACGGACATCTTTTTGCAGGGGTTTAAAAATGTAAACCCATCAAAGAAGGGCAAGCACATGAAGTTATGTAAACGCAAGCGTTTGGTTAGCCCTTTATTAAGTGACAAAAGCCGAGAGGGAATTGACAAAATGTAAGTAATAAGGCAGTTAATGTCTTAACTCTATAATGCATTTTTTATTTTTTAATTTAATTTTGTTAAGATGAAATTAAGAATTAGAATTATAAGACCGTTGAAGCTCAATCTCAAGCGAAATACAGAAGGACAGCCAGGCAGATACAGAATGGGAAGTTATGCATAAGTCTTAATAAGTTAGCCAAAACACTTCCCGGATGGGAGTGCGGATGAGCAGGTCCTCTTCGACCCGGAATATAACATTCCGCCGGAACGTATTGTCGGGCCTCGCCTCGAGGACGGCCGTGCAGGCTTGGTCGACCCCGACCTTGGTCACAGACAACCCCAGAGACCGGGCAAAAGAAAGACTGATGCGGCTCTCAGCCGCACACGCATCGAGGAGGACGCGGGTCTCGAAGGATTTCGAGCCGTTGCCCAACCGGAGGACTGCTGTTGGCATGACAGTCGTCGTCCTGGCGTGGAGCAGGGAGGAGAGAGAGATCTGGAGAAGCGGAGCGGTCGGAAGATGATCGGGAACGGGGTTGTGCCGGTGGTGCCGCACGTCTGGAGGAGGGTAGTTGGCTGCGACGCCGGGCCGAGGCGCGTTTTCTGGGCGGTTGGTCGGCCATATGGAGCAGGGTATGGTGTTTTTGCCCGCATCGTCGGCAACCATGGCGAGTCCGGCACGCGTCGGATGAGTGCTCGTGTGCCAAGCAATTGGGACAGTACTTATTTATAAGCACCGCCCGGAGCCGCTTTTCCCCTCGGAGGTTCAGGAAGCGCTGACACTGCCGGAGTGCGTGAATCCCCCGGCAGACCCGGCATCGGTACGCGTTCGTCCCATGTGGAGCAGATCGTTTGCTGCGGTGGTACGGCAGACGCGTGGGGGCCATGCCGCTGTGAAGTGGCGAGCTGAACGAACTGCAATGAAAGAAATTATGTAGGGGAGGGTGGATTAGTCGATACACGAGAACGAACAACATGCAGGGAGACGAGGACATTCGGACGGAACATAGAGGGATTGGAAGTCACGGTAGGGTTTTAGGCTCAGGACTCCTGCTGTCTTGCAACAGGATGAGCTTCGCCACGGGTCTTCGGATAGACCCACGCGCTGTGGTGACATCAGCCACTCGGACGAGACCGTCAGCCCCGGGCAAAGTGCGCTCAATTCGCCCTAAGCGCCACTCGTTTGAGGAGAGATTATCTTCAGACACGATCACGAGGTCGCCGGTCTGGAGGCTGCGAGTCGGTAATTTCCACTTATTCCGTTTGTGGAGCTCCTTGAGGTACTCACTCTTCCATCGGCGGCAGAAAGCATGCTGGATTGCCTTCAGTCGCTGCCATCGGTTGATCAGCGACATAGGCTCAACCAGAATTTCCGGTTCCGCAATGGATAAGTGTGGCCCTCCAATCAGGAAATGCCCCGGGCTTAGGGCCAGCAGATACTCTGGGTACTCGCTAATGGGAGAAATTGGCCTGGAGTTTAGGCACGCTTCGATACTACACAGGAGAGTGGAGAGTTCCTCGAACGTGTACTTGACAGTGGAAGAGGACTTGTAAAACAGGGTCTTAAAACTTTTGACCCCTGCTTCCCCCAGTCCTCCCATATGGGGCGCGCTTGGCGGAATGAACTGCCAGGATAAAATGTGCTGGGGAAATGCCTTCATTATCTCAAGCTTGGTGGCGTTCAGGAAATCTTTTTCGAGCGCCTTTGAGGCCCCTACGAAGGTTTTGCCATTATCGGAGTAAATGCGCTGTGGGCATTGTCTCCGTGTGACAAACCGAGAGAAGGCTGCAAGAAACCGTTCAGTGGTGAGATCGGAGGTAGCCTCGAGATAGATCGCCTTCGTGCTGAAACACACAAAGACGCAGACATAACCCTTAGTTATGAGACACGCACGCCCGGTGTAATTCTTGATCTCGAACGGCCCTGCGAAGTCAATGCCCGTGTGAGTGAAGGGCCTGGAGTACGTGATGCGCTCTCGAGGGAGATCACCCATCATCTGAGTCTGTAGTCGTCGACGATGAACGATGCTGACTTTGCACCCCTTGATGTGGGACTTTACCAGGTTCTTGACCCGTGGGATCCAGAATTTGGTGCGCAGATACCGCACCATCAGTTGATTGCCGCCATGCAACGTGATGCGGTGGGCGAATTCGACAAGCAGGCGAGTGAAATGAGTACTATAGGGGAGGAGAATAGGGTGACGTTCATCATACCGGAGGGACTCAGCGGCCCGGAGTCGTCCGCAGGAGCGGAGTACCCCATGCTGGTCGAGAAATGGATTCAAGTTGAGTAGCGCGCTGGATGATGGCAGGGGTCGCCCTTCACCAAGGGCCCGTATCTCCGCGAGGTATTCCCGACGCTGAGAGGTCCGAATCAAGGCGCACTCGGCGGAGAGAAGTTCGTCATTGGTGAGGCGGACCGTGGAAGGCGTCGAAATCCTTTTGGTGGCGAAGCGTAGGACGTACGCGATGACTCGCAATGCCCTACCGTAGTCCGAGAAACGTTCGCCGACGTCATCGAGTAGGGTGGTCGCGGTGGTGTGGCACTGGACTCGCTGCTCCAGCTGGGTGTCTGGGAGTTCATGATGGAGAGTTGGCCAATATTCGGGGGCTCGCTGGAGCCAGTCCGGCCCATGCCACCAGAGGCTGCTGGCAGATAACTCGTCCGCGGAGACTCCACGGCTCGCCAGATCAGCGGGGTTGTCCTCGGAGCGCACATGTGCCCAGCTTTGGCCACTGGTGCTTTTGGAGATGCTGGATACCCGATTGGCCACGAAGGTGGACCAACTACACGGCGGTTTATTGAGCCAAGCCAACACGATGGTAGAGTCGGTCCAAAACTGGGAGGTTGCAGGTGGGATTGGGAGTTCAGGAACGATCGACGCCCAGAGATCGGCTAGCAAAACCGCTCCGCACAACTCCAGTCGAGGCAGCGATACTGTCTTGACTGGAGCTACACGGGTCTTAGCCGTTAATAAATGGATTCTTACTTGATCGCCGTACCGAACCCGCACATATAGGGCTGCTCCATACGCTTTCTGTGACGCGTCACAGAAGCCATGAAGCTCCCACGAGAGCTTGTCGCTGGTGTTCAGCCAACGGGGGATGCGGAGTTGACTGAGGCCTGGGTAATCCTGCAGAAATTCGTGCCCTTGCTGCAGCAGGAGAGGCGGCAGCACATCATCCCAGCCCAGTTCGGTTAACCAGATTTGCTGCATGAATATCTTCGCTCGGATAACGAATGGGGCTAGCCAGCCAGCGGGGTCGAAAAGTTTAGCGATATGGGACAGAACCTGCCTCTTGGAGATCGACTCCTTCAATGGTGGGTCCGCTACGGTGAAGAAGAAGACGTCCTCGGCGGCTTGCCAGCTGATGCCCAAGGTTTTTGCAGTGCTCGCGTCTTCCAGCTCGAGAAAGTCCTCTCGCAGCAGGTGCTCTCTCGGAATAGCTTGAAGTACTTCCTTCTTATTGGAAGTCCATTTCCGAAGCGGGAGACCCGCAGACTGGAGGGCAGCTTGAAGCTCTCGTATGGCGAGACGGGCGTCGGCTTCAGTGTGAGCGCCGGCAAGCACGTAATCAACATACATATAGTTTCGAAGGATTTCGCTCGCCTGAGGATACATCGCTTGTGATCCACACCACCTAAAAGGCCTCTGCCTGGGGTACATGCAAAATAACTTTGAGCATTTGTGAGTTGGTTGCTCGTGGACGGACGCTCTGCGGCGCCGTATGGTGGGACTCGCGCAGCGGACGGTGCGGACACGGACACATCACTCGGATGCAACAGAGTATGGTGACGTTCCTTGCAGGTATGGCAATTATGCGCACTGGAACAGCCCTTCACCTGATGACCGCGGGCTAAACAGTATAGACAAAGTCCCTGCTGTCTAATGTTTCCGAACGCCTCTGAACAGGCATATCAAGAAAACTAGGGCAGAGCCGTATTGGGTGATTCTCCCGATGGCACAGCTTGCAAGACGCCGGTTTAAGCTGAGCTTTCGCGGGAAACGCTTGGATCTTCATCGTTGCAGAGGATTTGCGGGGGCCAATGGGGATGGCCTGGACACTTGGGGCCGACTTGTGTTCATCGCTGGCATCCAGGACACGATACCGATCGGTAAGAAATTGGTTCAAATCGGACCAAGTTGAGACGACAGTCTTATTTGGCACTGATTGCTCCCACAGGAGGATTGTGGCCTTCGGCAATTTACTAGTGCAGATGGCGATAAGTAAGACATCCCAATTCTCGGTAGTAACACCCGAACGCTCAAGCGCGGTAAGACACCCTTGAAACGCAGTCTGCAGCTCTCGCAAGGATTTTCCCGACTCTTGGGCCACCGCGGGAATCTGAAGGAGTTGTCTGGCTTGAGTCATGACAAGCAGTCGGCTATTTTCATACCGTGCGGTGAGGTTTTCCCACGCGGCCTGGAAACCTTCATTCGTCAGGGGGGACTTAGCCACGATGGTTCTCGCTTCCCCTCGCGTCTTGGCGTTCATGTGATAGAGCTTCTCCACTTGTGACAAATACGGATTGGCGATATAAATGGCGGCGAACAAATCACGGAATGTGGGCCATGCTAGACTGTCGCCATCAAATGTCTCCACCTCACACGGAGGCACTCTATGCCCCGGCGGCCCCGACGGAGCGGTTGGCTGACGCATAAGACTCGTCATCTGTGCCGAGAGCTGTTCGATGCGTTCTCCGAACAACGTCCCGCATCGCACATACGCTTTCCTCGTCGGTTTGGACTGTCAAGGCCTTGTGACAACGGGAGTATTCCATCTCGACAGTTGACCAGAGGGATTTGAGCTGCTCTAAGTGCATTTTAATGGAAAACAAGGGCACTTCAGAAGTTAGAGCTTCACTCTCACGAGCTTCAAACAGAGTCAATGCGTCGCACGCCAGAACGAAATCGGAGAGGGACATTCTGGAGTGTTCTCTACGCTGTTCTGATACGGATCGGGTGACGGGAGCGTCGGAACAGTGCGTCACAACAACGTGCGGGATCTGGGTCTGGGTTGGAAGCGTGGAACGACCTTTGTGTTCACTCGAGTCTTTAACCGAAAATCTGCGACCCTTAGGTAGGCTGGACGAAGACGGACAGGATCTTGGGGATTCGCTGCGGCTGCGAACAGACGAGAACTTGCACGAAATATCCGTACGCTTCACGGTCACCGGAGTTTTCGGAGGCCGAACCTTCTCCGGAGTTGCAGAGGGAGACGAAAGACTGTTAGACTTCGGCGCAGTCTGGGACGGCTCCGTGGACATACTCAGAGGACGACCTTATAGACGACCGAGTTTGTGTGGTTTTTTTTTTTTTTGGAAAAACCACAAAAAATGAGAAGTGGACTGTATGGGGACGCACGAACTCTCTCACTGTGCACCGCAGGATTGCGGGAGAATTCTCTCGCGTGTGGCTCGGAGACGGAGCCCCTTTTAATGGTGATAGATGCGGAACAGTATACGAACGCACGAATGCGGATCGAAAATTACACGTAGACGAAGCGAAATGATTACAATACAAGTTTATATGGATTCGTAGGTAACGATGGGAGTACGTATAAAACAAAACACGGATGAAATATATAAATAAAGATGTATAGGATAAAAAGAAAATACGTTTTATATAAATCTGGATCTGGATATAGATATGTGCGCAAAATAATGGCCGGAAAAAATTATATATGAGCTATAAATGGACGGATATATATATTGGCACGATAATGCTGGAACAAAAAATATATATTTATTTGAAATATGGGCGGATCTATATATGTGCGCAAAATACTGGCCGGAAAAAATATATGTATAATTTATAAATATGGACGGATATATATATTGGCACGATAATGCTGGAACAAAAAAATATATATTTATTTGAAATATGGGCGGATATATATATGTGCGCAAAATACTGGCCGGAAAAAATATATGTATAATTTATAAATATGGGCGGATATATAAATATGGGAAAAAATAAAAAATATATATTTATTTATAACTATGGGCAGATATATATATGTACGCAAAGGCTGGCCGGAAAAAAATATTTAAATAATTTATAAATCTGGACGGTTATATAAATATGGGAAAAAGATATATATGTATGTATTTATGAATATGGGCGGATATAAATATATGGGCCCGATAGTGCTGGAAAAAATATATATTTATTTATAAGTATGGGCGGATATATATATGTGCGCAAAATACTGGCCGTAAAAAAAAATATATATATAATTTATAAATGTGATATATATGTGGGCAAAATAATGGCCGGAAGGAATTATCTGTGTCTTTATTTATAAATATGGACGGGGATATACTTAGGCGAAAGAAGGAAATCGGAAAGAATGTGATTTGAATTTGGCGCACTTGAGCCGCCTATCGATATCACGACTCGACTCACGTGTCACCACTACTCCGAAAACAGCTGTCGGCCGCTGCTTATATATTTGGTTTTGGTTTTGTTGTTTATTTATGTTAATTTTTTTTGTTTTTTTTTTTTTTGTGGTTGTGCGGAGGAAAAAGAACAAAACGAACGTTTTTTACACACCGCGAGTGTGGTGCGCGAAACAAACACAATACCCGATCAGTGCATATGGACGAATGCCTTGATATACATATGTATGTACGTACATGCGTAAGTACACAGGTAAGTATGTAGATATGTATGCACCCGCGTTGTTCACACAAAACGTAAGTAATTTGTCATTTAGTTGAATGTTGGGTTCCTTTCCCCTCCTTTTTTTTGTTAAATCAATGCGCGACACCGAAATGGATTATGTGTTGTGGATATGTACATATGTGCGTGCATCAATGTATGACTATGTATGTAAGTATGTATGTACATATGTAAGCAAGTGCACCGGTTTTCAAATACGCGCGTGAGGAAATTAATTTCGCAACCAATTCGAACGCACAAGAAGTCGCGGTGCATACGTTAATTGCTATTAACAATTTTTCTTTGTTTTTTGTGTTGTGGGAAATGTGCGAATGAATTATATGTATATGGGTATGTACATATGCGCGTACATCAACAGATGAAGATGTATGTATGTAAGTATATACGCGCGTGAGGAAACTAGTTTGGCATGGAAATAATTCGAACACATAAGAAATCGCGGTGAACACTTTGATTACTATTTTTTTCTATTTTTTTTTTATATAATACTTTAATAATTTTTGGTTTTTTTTTCCCCTTTTTTAAACCTTTACGCGGACTTGGCAAACAGCTGTGAAAAACACATGTACATGTGAATGCATATGTACAAAAGTGGAATTGGACCAGTGCGAGGAAAAGAACCTAAATAAAAAGGGTAATCGTGGAATGGAAAACGAAAACGTTGGACAAACACGCTAAGGATTAGGAACTACCATGGAACCTTGGAACAGGTCAGGTATGTACATACAATATATAAAAGTGTGTAGGTCGCTATGGAAAAGCGGGAAAACCTCACACTTTTATTAGTATGTAGGGCAAATGAAATGAATAATGAAATTTTGTACTTATCAGGAATTCCGCCGATGCAAGCTGGAGGAGCGGAAGGATATCCGGCTCGAAGGACCAATGTTTGTGGCGGGGCGGAAGAATCCAAATAAGCCGCAAGTGGTTGGCGGGTGCCAAAGTCTTCAGGGGTCTGGTGCGTGAGTAGTGTAATTAAAACGCGCGAGAAACTTCGTTTTAAACTAATTAATATTTATTTGTAGCAAGTGACAATATATCCCGACACACACGAGAAGGATGCGGGTTGGAAAATTTTACAATCGCAAGAAAGGCAAATCAAAAAAAGAAGAACGGGTGTTCGGGTTGCAATCTCGTAGTAGATTAAATGGCGATGCCCATGGGAAAAATCCAGTCACCCCTCCTGGTGTGACCGTAGCTGCCGAGGATAAAAAAACCCTCCCCCCCCCCCCCCCTCTTCGTCGCTCACTGCTGTTCTTTACACATCAAAAATGTGCGCAATTACGAAGCAAATATTCATACCAACTATGGTGTCTCTAGCTAGAATAGTTTTTGAGAAAATCGGTATTATTTAATTTGCGGGGGCGGTAGGGGGCGTGGCAAAATTTTTATAAATACAAAATGTCCGCACTTACTAAGCAAATATACATACCAAATTTTGCGTCTCTAGTTGCTATAGTGTTTGAGAAAATCGGTTTTATATAATTTGCGGGGGCGGTCGCACACTTAAATTTGATACTAATGTTCAGCAAAATACCAAATTTGATCAAAATCGGACTAAAAATAGCCAAGTTATGCATATAAACGTTTTTCCATATGGCCGGAGTTGGCCGTTGGCTGGTGGGGGCGCTAGGGTGAGCGAAATACTAAGATATGCTTGTAAAAAGCATGCAAACCAATTTTTTTAAAAATACGAAAATGCATTTGTTATTATAAATTTGAAATATTTGTTTTATTGGTGTATGGTATACCCAAGTCGGCGAGACGACTTACTTCATAAACTACATATGTTCGATAATACCATAAGTAAATTTGATGATATATCACTTATACCCACAATGGGGTTAATAGAAACAAAATCGGTGGACTCCATTGCGAATGTTATAAATAAAATCGAATCATCAAATACTGACATGAGATTAACGAACATATTGTTATTAATAATTGTCGTAATAATGTGCGCATATGTATTATATAAGGCTTACCTATTACACAATAAATGTGTAACAAAAAGAGCTCTACACAATAAATGTGTAACAAAAAGAGCTCTAAGCCAAGCTAATGATATAGATAAGATCTAAAAAATACATATGCACACAAGCAACTATAAATCAAGACAATTTTTAACAAAAGAAAAAGAATAAATATATATGTAACAAAAAAAAAATGACTCATGTTGACAGGTACTTTAAAAAAATAAACAACAGGCACCCTACCATAGTCCAAGAATTAATTGAGGTTTTTACCTCACCTCAACGCTCCATAAACTTGGTATAAATTAGGCTAGCTTACCTTGACATAACGGGCGAAGATTTCCCAGTTAAAGGAGGCACCAGGGTACAGAAGAGTTTCATTCTCACGGTACCATATGTATGCTGTTTTTCAAACGCAGCAGGCACACTGCGTTTCTACCAAATGGAGGAACCACAGCAGTAAAAAAATATCAAAGAAGCTAACATCGGCTGTGCCGAAATTTATATACCCTTGCAGTTCATGTCCATAATATATTTACATGTTCCAAACTCTTTTTCTGTATCTCAAATATCATTTCAATTTCTTCTTCTTCTTCCCCATCCCCTTTTACACGCATGACACGACTCGCACGCATACACATATACATAGTTTATGTAGCGCTGCGTCTGTATGTGTGCATGCGTGTGCTCTGTTGATTTGATGATGACGTAGTAGGCAGCAAGCCGAACCGATTTATATCGGCTGTAACTTGTGTTCTATTTATCCGATCAGATTCAAATTTTGGGATCTGAGAATTTATATGAAATACTATCATATTCCAATTTTTGAAATTTTTGCAAAAAATGTTTCCTCCAGAGCTATATGATATAGTGGTCCGATTCTCTCAATTTTCATACTTTATTTTTCCCAGGTAATAAAAAGCCCCAAAAAAATTTTATCCCGATAGCTCTTAAGATGGCTGAGTAAAACGCATACGCACAGACGGACGGACAGACGGACAGACGGACATGGCTATATCAACTCAGTTTCTCATGCTGATCAAGAATATATATACTTTATAGGGTCGGAAACGTCTCCTTCTGTTCGTCACAAACATCTGACCAATTTTATAATACCCTCTGCAAGGGTATAAAAATGAAGTAAGTAAGTCGTCTCGCCGACTTGGATATACCATACACCAGTAAAACAAATATTTTAAATTTATAATAACAAATGTATTTTCGTATTTAACAGAAACTGTTCACATGCTTTTGACAAGCATATTTTAGTATTTCGCTCACACAAGCATACGAGCACTCTAGCGCCCCCACCAGCCAACGGCCACTTCCGGCCATATGGAAAAACGTTTATATGCATAACTTGGCTATTTTTATTCCGATTTTAATCAAACTTGGTATTTTGCTTGATATAAGAATCAAATTTAAGTGTGCTAAAATTGATTGCACAAGGTAGAAAATTATGGGAGATAATCGAGTTTTTTCAAATAACGGGGGCGGAAAGGGGCGTGGCAAAATCTTTACACATCAAAAATGTGCGCAATTACGAAGCAAATATTCATACCAACTATGGTGTCTCTAGCTAGAATAGTTTTTGAGAAAATCGGTTTTATTTAATATCCGGGGGCGGTAGGGGGCTTGGAAAAATTTTTATAAATACAAAATGTGCGCACTTACTAAGCAAATATACATACCAAAATTTGTGTCTCTAGTTGCTATAGTGTTTGAGAAAATCGGTTTTATATAATTTGCGGGGGCGGTAGGGGGCGTGGCAAAATTTTTATAAATAAAAAGTGTGTGCGAGATCTAGGTGTTCATACAGACGGACGGACGGACAGTCGGACGGACGGACAGACGGACATGGCTAGATCGTCTCGGCTGTTGATGCTGATCAAGAAGATATATACTTTATGGGGTCGGAAAAGCTTCCTTCTGCCTGTTACATACATTTTGGCGACTTTAATATACCAATTCACTCTATGGGTGTATGGTACAATTATACCATCCGTCCGTCCGTCCGTCCGTCCGTCCGTCTGTATGAACACCTAGATCTCGGAGACTATAAGAGATAGAGCCACCAAATTTGGTATGTAGACTCGTGTAGTATGTACACTGATCAAGATTATTTCAAATTTCTGCCACGCCCCCTACCGCCCCCGCAAATTATATAAAACCGATTTTCTCAAACACTGTAGCAACTAGAGACACAAAATTTGTATGTATATTTGCTTAGTAAATGCGCACATTTTGTATTTGTAAAAATTTTGCCACGCCCCCTACCGCCCCCGCAAATTTAATAAAACCGATTTCCTCAAAAACTATTCTAGCTAGAGACACCATAGTCTGTAGGAATATTTGCTTGGTAATTGCGCACATTTTTTATGTGTAAATACTTTGCCACGCCCCTTTCCGCCCACGTAATTTGAAATAACTCGATTATCTCCCGTAATTTTCTACCTTGTGCAATCAAATTTAGCACACTTAAATTTGATACTAATGTTCAGCAAAATACCAAATTTGATCAAAATCGGACTAAAAATAGCCAAGTTATGCATATAAACGTTTTTCCATATGGCCGGAGTTGGCCGTTGGCTGGTGGGGGCGCTAGGGTGCTCGTATGCTTGAGTGAGCGAAATACTAAGATATGCTTGTAAAAAGCATGCAAACCAATTTTTTTAAAAATACGAAAATGCATTTGTTATTATAAATTTGAAATATTTGTTTTATTGGTGTATGGTATACCCAAGTCGGCGAGACGACTTACTTCATAAACTACATATGTTCGATAATACCATAAGTAAATTTGATGATATATCACTTATACCCACAATGGGGTTAATAGAAACAAAATCGGTGGACTCCACTGCGAATGTTATAAATAAAATCGAATCATCAAATACTGACATGAGATTAACGAACATATTGTTATTAATAATTGTCGTAATAATGTGCGCATATGTATTATATAAGGCTTACCTATTACACAATAAATGTGTAACAAAAAGAGCTCTACACAATAAATGTGTAACAAAAAGAGCTCTAAGCCAAGCTAATGATATAGATAAGATCTAAAAAATACATATGCACACAAGCAACTATAAATCAAGACAATTTTTAACAAAAGAAAAAGAATAAATATAAAGGTAACAAAAAAAAAATGACTCATGTTGACAGGTACTTTAAAAAAATAAACAACAGGCACCCTACCATAGTCCAAGAATTAATTGAGGTTTTTACCTCACCTCAACGCTCCATAAACTTGGTATAAATCAGGCTAGCTTACCTTGACATAACGGGCGAAGATTTCCCAGTTAAAGGAGGCACCAGGGTACAGAAGAGTTTCATTCTCACGGTACCATATGTATGCTGTTTTTCAAACGCAGCAGGCACACTGCGTTTCTACCAAATGGAGGAACCACAGCAGTAAAAAAATATCAAAGAAGCTAACATCGGCTGTGCCGAAATTTATATACCCTTGCAGTCCATGTCCATAATATTTTTACATGTTCCAAACTCTTTTTCTGTATCTCAAATATCATTTCAATTTCTTCTTCTTCTTCCCCATCCCCTTTTACACGCATGACACGACTCGCACGCATACACATATACATAGTTTATGTAGCGCTGCGTCTGTATGTGTGCATGCGTGTGCTCTGTTGATTTGATGATGACGTAGTAGGCAGCAAGCCGAACCGATTTATATCGGCTGTAACTTGTGTTCTATTTATCCGATCAGATTCAAATTTTGGGATCTGAGAATTTATATGAAATACTATCATATTGGTAAATTTCATGGCGATACTCCAATTTTTGAAATTTTTGCAAAAATGTTTCCTCCAGAGCTATATGATATAGTGGTCCGATTCTCTCAATTTTCATACTTTATTTTTCCCAGGTAATAAAAAGCCCCAAAAAAATTTTATCCCGATAGCTCTTAAGATGGCTGAGTAAAACGCATACGCACAGACGGACGGACAGACGGACAGACGGACATGGCTATATCAACTCAAATGTATTTTCGTATTTAACAGAAACTGTTCACATGCTTTTGACAAGCATATTTTAGTATTTCGCTCACACAAGCATACGAGAACTCTAGCGCCCCCACCAGCCAACGGCCACTTCCGGCCATATGGAAAAACGTTTATATGCATAACTTGGCTATTTTTATTCCGATTTTAATCAAACTTGGTATTTTGCTTGATATAAGAATCAAATTTAAGTGTGCTAAATTTGATTGCACAAGGTAGAAAATTACGGGAGATAATCGAGTTTTTTCAAATAACGGGGGCGGAAAGGGGCGTGGCAAAATCTTTACACATCAAAAATGTGCGCAATTACGAAGCAAATATTCATACCAACTATGGTGTCTCTAGCTAGAATAGTTTTTGAGAAAATCGGTTTTATTTAATATCCGGGGGCGGTAGGGGGCTTGGAAAAATTTTTATAAATACAAAATGTGCGCACTTACTAAGCAAATATACATACCAAAATTTGTGTCTCTAGTTGCTATAGTGTTTGAGAAAATCGGTTTTATATAATTTGCGGGGGCGGTAGGGGGCGTGGCAAAATTTTTATAAATAAAAAGTGTGTGCGAGATCTAGGTGTTCATACAGACGGACGGACGGACAGACGGACATGGCTAGATCGTCTCGGCTGTTGATGCTGATCAAGAATATATATACTTTATGGGGTCGGAAAAGCTTCCTTCTGCCTGTTACATACATTTTGGCGACTTTAATATACCAATTCACTCTATGGGTGTATGGTACAATTATACCGTCCGTCCGTCCGTCCGTCCGTCCGTCCGTCTGTATGAACACCTAGATCTCGGAGACTATAAGAGATAGAGCCACCAAATTTGGTATGTAGACTCGTGTAGTATGTACACTGATCAAGATTATTTCAAATTTCTGCCACGCCCCCTACCGCCCCCGCAAATTATATAAAACCGATTTTCTCAAACACTGTAGCAACTAGGGACACAAAATTTGTATGTATATTTGCTTAGTAAATGCGCACATTTTGTATTTGTAAAAATTTTGCCACGCCCCCTACCGCCCCCCGCAAATTTAATAAAACCGATTTCCTCAAAAACTATTCTAGCTAGAGACACCATAGTCTGTAGGAATATTTGCTTGGTAATTGCGCACATTTTTTATGTGTAAATACTTTGCCACGCCCCTTTCCGCCCACGTAATTTGAAATAACTCGATTATCTCCCGTAATTTTCTACCTTGTGCAATCAAATTTAGCACACTTAAATTTGATACTAATGTTCAGCAAAATACCAAATTTGATCAAAATCGGACTAAAAATAGCCAAGTTATGCATATAAACGTTTTTCCATATGGCCGGAGTTGGCCGTTGGCTGGTGGGGGCGCTAGGTTGCTCGTATGCTTGAGTGAGCGAAATACTAAGATATGCTTGTAAAAAGCATGCAAACCGATTTTTTAAAAATACGAAAATGCATTTGTTATTATAAATTTGAAATATTTGTTTTATTGGTGTATGGTATACCCAAGTCGGCGAGACGACTTACTTACTTCATTAACTACATATGTTCGATAATACCATAAGTAAATTTGATGATATATCACTTATACCCACAATGGGGTTAATAGAAACAAAATCGGTGGACTCCACTGCGAATGTTATAAATAAAATCGAATCATCAAATACTGACATGAGATTAACGAACATATTGTTATTAATAATTGTCGTAATAATGTGCGCATATGTATTATATAAGGCTTACCTATTACACAATAAATGTGTAACAAAAAGAGCTCTACACAATAAATGTGTAACAAAAAGAGCTCTAAGCCAAGCTAATGATATAGATAAGATCTAAAAAATACATATGCACACAAGCAACTATAAATCAAGACAATTTTTAACAAAAGAAAAAGAATAAATATATATGTAACAAAAAAAAAATGACTCATGTTGACAGGTACTTTGAAAAAATAAACAACAGGCACCCTACCATAGTCCAAGAATTAATTGAGGTTTTTACCTCACCTCAACTTGGTACAAAATCAGGCTAGCCTTACCTTGACATAACGGGCGAAGATTTCCCAGTTAAAGGAGGCACCAGTACAGAAGAGTTTCATTCTCACGGTACCATGTGTATGCTGTTTTTCAAACGCAGCAGACACACTGCGTTTCTACCAATGGAGGAACCACAGCAGTAAAAAAAATATCAAAGAAGCTAACATCGGCTTTGCCGAAGTTTATATACCCTTGCAGTCCATGGCCATAATATTTTTACGTACACATATACATAGTTTATGTAGCGTTGCGTCTGTATGTGTGCATGCGTGTGCTCTGTTGATTTGATGATGACGTAGTAGGCAGCTAGCCGAACCGATTTATATCGGCTGCAACTTGTGTTCTATATCCGATCAGATTCAAATTTTGGGATCTGAGATTTTATATATAATACTATCATATTGGTAAATTTCATGGCGATACTACAATTTTTGAAATTTTTGCAAAAATGTTTCCTCCAGAGCTATATGATATAGTCGTCCGATTCTCTCAATTTTCATACTTTATTTTTCCCAGGTAATAAAAAGCCCCCAAAAAAAATTTCATCCCGATAGCTCTTAAGATGGCTGAGTAAAACGCATACGCACAGACGGACGGACAGACGGACGGACAGACGGGCATGGCTATATCAACTCAGCTTCTCATGCTGATCAAGAATATATATACTTTATAGGGTCGGAAACGTCTCCTTCTGTTCGTCACAAACATCTGACCAATTTTATAATATCCTCTGCAAGGGTATAAAAATGAAGTAAGTAAGTCGTCTCGTTGACTTGGATATACCATACACCAGTAAAACAAATATTTTAAATGGCTAATGAAATAAATGACATGGCTAGATCGTCTCGGCTGTTGATGCTGATCAAGAATATATATACTTTATGGGGTCGGAAAAGCTTCCTTCTGCCTGTTACATACATTTTGGCGACTTTAATATACCAATTCACCCTATGGGTGTATGGTATAATTATACCGTCCGTCCGTCCGTCCGTCCGTCCGTCTGTATGAACACCTAGATCTCGGAGACTATAAGAGATAGAGCCACCAAATTTGGTATGTAGACTCGTGTAGTATGTACACTGATCAAGATTATTTCAAATTTCTGCCACGCCCCCTACCGCCCCCGCAAATTATATAAAACCGATTTTCTCAAACACTGTAGCAACTAGAGACACAAAATTTGTATGTATATTTGCTTAGTAAATGCGCACATTTTGTATTTGTAAAAATTTTGCCACGCCCCCTACCGCCCCCGCAAATTTAATAAAACCGATTTCCTCAAAAACTATTCTAGCTAGAGACACCATAGTCTGTAGGAATATTTGCTTGGTAATTGCGCACATTTTTTATGTGTAAATACTTTGCCACGCCACTTTCCGCCCCCGTAATTTGAAAAAACTCGATTATCTCCCGTAATTTTCTACCTTGTGCAATCAAATTTAGCACACTTAAATTTGATACTAATGTTCAGCAAAATACCAAATTTGATCAAAATCGGACTAAAAATAGCCAAGTTATGCATATAAACGTTTTTCCATATGGCCGGAGTTGGCCGTTGGCTGGTGGGGGCGCTAGGGTGCTCGTATGCTTGAGTGAGCGAAATACTAAGATATGCTTGTAAAAAGCATGCAAACCGATTTTTTTAAAAATACGAAAATGCATTGGTTATTATAAATTTGAAATATTTGTTTTATTGGTGTATGGTATACCCAAGTCGGCGAGACGACTTACTTACTTCATTAACTACATATGTTCGATAATACCATAAGTAAATTTGATGATATATCACGTATACCCACAATGGGGTTAATAGAAACAAAATCGGTGGACTCCACTGCGAATGTTATAAATAAAATCGAATCATCAAATACTGACATGAGATTAACGAACATATTGTTATTAATAATTGTCGTTATAATGTGCGCATATGTATTATATAAGGCTTACCTATTACACAATAAATGTGTAACAAAAAGAGCTCTACACAATAAATGTGTAACAAAAAGAGCTCTAAGCCAAGCTAATAATATAGATAAGATCTAAAAAATACATATGCACACAAGCAACTATAAATCAAGACAATTTTTAACAAAAGAAAAAGAATAAATATATATGTAACAAAAAAAAATGACTCATGTTGACAGGTACTTTGAAAAAATAAACAACAGGCACCCTACCATAGTCCAAGAATTAATTGAGGTTTTTACCTCACCTCAACTTGGTACAAATCAGGCTAGCTTACCTTGACATAACGGGCGAAGATTTCCCAGTTAAAGGAGGCACCAGTACAGAAGAGTTTCATTCTCACGGTACCATATGTATGCTGTTTTTCAAACGCAGCAGGCACACTGCGTTTCTACCAAATGGAGGAACCACAGCAGTAAAAAAATATCAAAGAAGCTAACATCGGCTGTGCCGAAGTTTATATACCCTTGCAGTCCATGGCCATAATATTTTTACATGTTCCAAACTCTTTTTCTGTATCTCAACTCATTAATGCACAAAACCTTTCAAATATCATTTCAATTTCTTCTTCTTCTTCCCCATCCCCTTTTACACGCATGACACGACTCGTACGCATACACATGTACATAGTTTATGTAGCGTTGCGTCTGTATGTGTGCATGCGTGTGCTCTGTTGATTTGATGATGACGTAGTAGGCAGCTAGCCGAACCGATTTATATCGGCTGCAACTTGTGTTCTATATATCCGATCAGATTCAAATTTTGGGATCTGAGATTTTATATATAATACTATCATATTGGTAAATTTCATGGCGATACTCTAATTTTTGCAAAAATGTTTTCTCCAGAGCTATATGATATAGTGGTCCGATTCTTCCAATTTTCATACTTTATTTTTCCCAGGTAATAAAAAGCCCCCCAAAAAAATTTCATCCCGATAGCTCTTAAGATGGCTGAGTAAAACGCATACGCACAGACGGACGGACAGACGGACAGACGGACATGGCTATATCAACTCAGCTTCTCATGCTGATCAAGAATATATATACTTTATAGGGTCGGAAACGTCTCCTTCTGTGCGTTACAAACATCTGACCAATTTTATAATACCCTCTGCAAGGGTATAAAAATATCAAAGAAGCTAACATCGGCTGTGCCGAAGTTTATATACCCTTGCAGTCCATGGCCATAATATTCTTACATGTTCCAAACTCTTTTTCTGTATCTCAACACATTAATGCACAAAACCTTTCAAATATCATTTCAATTTCTTCTTCTTCTTCGCCATCACCTTTTACACGCATGACACGACTCGCACGCATACACATATACATAGTTTATGTAACTTGTG
Organism: Drosophila insularis; assembly: GCA_018903935.1. Taxonomy (NCBI): domain Eukaryota; kingdom Metazoa; phylum Arthropoda; class Insecta; order Diptera; family Drosophilidae; genus Drosophila; species Drosophila insularis. Next base: position 7,820 of record JAEIFP010001644.1, on the reverse strand, counting down.
TACTATATATCCGATCAGATTCAAATTTTGGGATCTGAGATTTTATATATAATACTATCATATTGGTAAATTTCATGGCGATACTCCAATTTTTGCAAAAATGTTTTCTCCAGAGCTATATGATATACTGGTCCGATTCTTCCAATTGTCATACTTCATTTTTCCCAGGTAATAAAAAGCCCCCCAAAAAAATTTCATCCCGATAGCTCTTAAGATGGCAGAGTAAAACGCATACGCACAGACGGACAGACGGACATGGCTATATCAACTCAGCTTCTCATGCTGATCAAGAATATATATACTTTATAGGGTCGGAAACGTCTCCTTCTGTGCGTTACAAACATCTGACCAATTTTATAATACCCTCTGCAAGGGTATAAACAAAATTTTAGATCTTATGGAAAAATCCATAAAAGTAGCTTATAGTAGATTGTTAGCTAAGACTCCTTTAAGAAATGAATGGGTACACGAACTTTTCAAGGACTCAATCGAGCTGATAAATATATCAGAACCGAGTAAAGAACCCATAGATTTAACAGACTCAGATGTAGAAATAGTAGATATAGATAGAGTAGCAAACTATTAACATATTTAAAAAAAAAAAAAAAAAAAAAAAATTTTCATCCCGATAGCTCTTAAGATGGCTGAGTAAAACGCATACGCACAGACGGACGGACAGACGGACATGGCTATATCAACTCTGCTTCTCATGCTGATCAAGAATATATGTATATACTTCATAGGGTCGGAAAGGTCTCCTTCTGTGCGTTACAAACATCTGACCAATTTTATAATACCCTCTGCAAGGGTATAAAAAAAAAATACATAATTATGCAAGAATCCATAACAAATTTTTTTTCCTTTCATATATCAAATAATTATTCGTAATCAAGCAAATAACACCAAAGCTTGAAATACTTAAAAAAAAAAAATTTTTTTTAAGCAATTTCTAAACGAAAGGTTTTAAGCTGTCTTTATGGGCTTTTGATCCCTAATTTATTTTTTTCCCCCGTATTTGATATATTCATATTGTTAAATTAAAATCGTCTTATATAGTGAGGTCATTATTAGAATTATAAAAAAATATCAAAGAAGCTAACATCGGCTGTGCCGAAGTTTATATATTTTTTATTTATTTATTTTTTCATGTTCCAAACTCTCCTTCTGTATCTCAATTCATTAATGCACAGAACCTTTCAAATATCATTTCAATTTCTTCTTCTTCTTCCCCATCCCCTTTTACACGCATGCCAGCGTTGCGTCTGTATGTGTGCATGCGTGTGCTCTGTTGATTTGATGATGACGTAGTAGGCAGCTAGCCGAACCGATTTATATCGGCTGTAACTTGTGTTCTATATATCCGATCAGATTCAAATTTTGGGATCTGAGATTTTATATATAATACTATCATATTGGTAAATTTATAATACCCTCTGCAAGGGTATAAAAACAACGAAAATACATATGTATACTTTATAGGGTCGGAAACGTCTCCTTCTGTGCGTTACAAACATCTGACCAATTTTATAATACCCTCTGCAAGGGTATAAAAAAAAAAACGAAAATATATATGTATTTTCGTTGTTTTTATACCCTTGCAGAGGGTATTATAAAATTGGTCAGATGTTTGTAACGCACAGAAGGAGACGTTTCCGACCCTATAAAGTATATATATTCTTGATCAGCATGAGAAGCTGAGTTGATATAGCCATGTCCGTCTGTCCGTCTGTCCGTCCGTCTGTGCGTATGCGTTTTAGTCAGCCATCTTAAGAGCTATCGGGATGAAATTTTTTTTGGGGGCTTTTTATTACCTGGGAAAAATAAAGTATGAAAATTGGGAGAATCGGACCACTATATCATATAGCTCTGGAGGAAACATTTTTGCAAAAATTGGAGTATCGCCAAGTACCAATATGATAGTATTATATATAAAATCTCAGATCCCAAAATTTGAATCTGATCGGATATATAGAACACAAGTTACAGCCGATATAAATCGGTTCGGCTAGCTGCCTACTACGTCATCATCAAATCGGCAGAGCACACGCATGCACACATACAGACGCAACGCTACATAAACTATATGTGTATGAGTGCGAATCGTGGCATGCGTGTAAAAGGGGATGGGAAAGAAGAAGAAGAAATTGAAATGATATTTGAAAGGTTCTAATACAGAAAAAGAGTTTGGAACATGTAAAAATATTATGGCCATGGACTGCAAGGGTATATAAACTGCGGCACAGCCGATGTTAGCTTCTTTGATATTTTTCTCTCTTTTCAAAGTGTTCGTGGAGGGGCGGAACGATTTGTGGTGTACAACTTGGCGGGTGCCAATTTCTTTAGGGTCTGGTGAGTGCGAGATGAAATTCAAACGCGCGAGAACTTCGGTTAAAATTAATTCTAATTTATTTATTTATTTCACAAGATATCCCGACACATACGAAATGATTCGGGTTGAAAAGGTTAAAAAAACGAAAGATAAGAGCGCAAGGAAAAGGAACGGGTGTTCGGATTAAAACTCGTACTCGATTGAATATGGCGATTCACAGCAGAACCCCTCGTCACCCTCCTCAGTGTGCCCGAATTCGGTTTGGGGAAAAAAACCCTACCCCTCACTCTCTGCTGTTCACCCGGTGGCGTGAACATACCGCCCCCCTTGCAACAAGTTGCAATTGCCTCGGTGGACATGTCTAAGGATGGGGGATGGCAGCGTTCTGGATGATATCGCCAAGACACGGGTGGAGATGGAGGGGGAACTTTGGATGAAGATGGAGTAGGCGGCTGATGACCTCTGGATAGAAGTCCGAATGAAAGGCGGGTGCCTTTCGGGTCTTTGCTCTTTGGGTTGGATGTACGCGACTGAGCTGTCGATATGCAAGAGCGTGTGGTGTTGCTTGCCACATCGATGGCATCCTGCTGTGCTCCTGCAGGAACCATTGGAATGCTCATGAGCCAAACAGTTCGGGCAGTATCCGTTGCTCAAGACTACCCGCAGCCTGTCGTCAGCTCGTAGTCCTCGAAACTGTCGGCACAGACGGAGCGCGTGTGCCCCTTGACAAACGCGGCACCTGAAGCAATTGGAACTGCGTTCTAAATCGGATGGTGCTGCTGTCCTTAGAGACATCTTCGGACTGCTGGACGAGATGGACCGAGACCTTCTGGATTTTCCAGTAACGGATCCACAGAGAACCCATCCGAACATCGTCTCGATCCCCACGAAAGAATCACCAACATTCTTGATGATTCGTTCCCCAAGGATAGTGGGAAGGAGCTCGGCTCCAAGCACCAAATCCACAGGAGCTCTTTGGTGAAATTGCGGATCAGCGAGCGGAAGGTCAAGCGAATCCTGCTTCACCTTATTCGGGACGGCGCGGGACGGAAGTGCTTCAGCTACACTAGGCAGCACCTCGGCGACTGCTTGGAACTGTCGCAGCGGTTCGTCAGGAGGAGAAATCTGTAACCGGCACACTTTGTCGCCGCTACCAGCATCGCATTGCCCAATGCCGCGAATGCTAGTTGATACTTTGCAGCTTGGATCAATTCAAACATTCTTTGGGAAATAAAGGACGCTTCGGATCCCATATCAATTAAAGCGCCTGTTTGAAACTGCTTGCCACGATGATGAATAGTTACCCTCGCAGTACCCAGGAGGCCAGTGTTGCGAGTGGAGGCGAAGTAACTTTCCACGTTTACATGACTCTTGTGTTACAGCTGGGATCTGTAGAAGCTGCTTGGCTTGGCTCATAATCAATAATCGATTATGTTCGTATCGCGCAGTGAGGTCATCCCACGCGGACTGGAACCCTTCATTGGTCAAGGGTGACCTAGAAACAATGGCTCTGGCTTCACCGCGAGTTTTGCAACTTAAGTGGTAAAGTTTCTCCACTTGTGTTAGGCTTGGATTATGGATAAAAATCGCGGTAAACAAATCACGGAATGTAGGCCAAGCCAGGCTGTCCCCGTTGAAGATTTCGACTTCACACGGGGGAACTGTGTGGCTTTGATGGGTGGAATCGACGGAGAGCCTGACTGGTGGGGGAGCAATTTTCGTGGACAACTGCTCGATTCGCTCTCCAAACAAAGTCCCGCCTCGCACATATACCATATAACAATATTCATGTTTAGCTTTAATTCTAGCTATGTGCTTCGGACTATCTTCGTTCTTTTGAGCCGTCAAGGCTTTATAGCATCGTGAAAACTCTGCCTCGACTTTTGCCCTTAGTGACTTAAGCTGGTCTAAGTGTATTTTAATGGAGACGAGTGGCACATCGTCAGCTAAAGCCTGGGCCCCGCGAGCCTCGAACCCCGTTAATGCCTCGCACACGGCAAGAAAGTCGGAAAGAGGCATCGTAGAGTGTTCTCTGAGCTATTACGAATCGAATGGAAACAAATAACTTCGTGGAATTAGAGCTCTCAAGCGAGGAGATCGAAACGAAGCTGTAAGTGGACTGTATACTTTAAGGATAGAGAAGGAATGAGAAGGAGAAATGTCTTCTCTTTTTAATGAACACAATGTATATGCATAAATAGCATAAATGAAATTAGAAGGATTTATAATTTTCCTCGCAGTTGTGTGAATAATTATAAGGATATATAATCACTTCGATATTAAAATTTATAGAATGTGGAAAAATGTTTAAATTTATAAGAGTATTTAAAAATATGGAAATATTGAGATCAGTAGGATCGATTGCCGATAACTTTTCAATGGAAAAAAAAAAAAAAAACTCGGAATTAATTTTTATTAAACGGTCAAGATCAATTTCATGGATCTGTGAGGAAAAGATCAAAATGCACCAAGACAAGCCAAAATATTAATTCCAGATAAATAAAAATGTACTTATTTTTCTTTAGAAAATATTTTGCGAATTAAATTCAATCAGTCGATTGAAATATTTTTGCACAATACGAAAATCACGAAGGAAAAAATGGATGTCGTGACCGAGTCACGGCTTGTCTCAAGTGTCAGCACTGATGAGACTTGAGTGCCAGCACTGATTGGGAGTCAGCTGTTCTGCTGTTGTTTATGTTTTGTGAATTTAATTAATTGTAAATTTTTAACGAAGATCACGGTTTCCTACTTGAATTATGTAGGTTTCGAATTATTAAATTGCGGAAAGCCAATCGGAGTGGCTGCAATTAATTTTGCGTGGGTGAATTTAAATTGTATGTGGTCATAGGTATGTACATACAGTGGCGGATCTACGGGTGGTGAAATAGGGGAAATTTCCCCCCCCAAAACTCCGAGTCGGATAGAATATCAGATTTTGGTTGCCAAATTCAACTACTTGTTTGTGCGTGGATTGCGAGACTTTTTGTGAATATATTAAGTTCATATGATATATGTATGTATTGACCTATTTTTACAATATACAGTTAAAAAACAGACCAAAACATTCTAGATAGCCAGTTGAGAGCTTGATGGGTGCTAAATTGCTATCACGCGTGTTAATCACGCGTGATGTCACTGAAGCACATGGCAAAATCGATAGTCGTATGCGCGCTAATGTATTGATTAATCGATCATCGTTTTAACTCAGCTGTGCGTACACTGCCAGATTTCTCCACAAGTTAGATCACATCAAAGTAAAGGAGCTTTTGTTTTTCGAGTTCATTTCAATTTATATTTAAACTAATTGTAAGTACTGTGCAATCGATTTATGCAATAGTATAGCTATTGTTTGTCGCTACTGAGTGCTGAAGCGTTCAATGTATGGAATGCCCTTCTTGGCACATGAAACGTTCTCGAAAATGGTGAGTATAAACATATGCGTTTTTCTGGGATGGCCATAGTGGCTCTGAAAAATTATCCCTAATGAGTGATTAGAAAAAATGTTCATAGAGTTGATTAATTTCAGTCTCGCCAGCAGCCTTCGATTGCCACTTTTTTTCAACCTCTCAAAAAAAAAAAAGTTAGAAGACGTCGCTTCAGATGAAACGTATCATGTTGACGAAAATAATACTACATTGACACAAGGAACTCAGAATTTGTCGAGAATTAGTTCACTAGGCGCTTGTTCATCGTTTATGACAGACACAAATGATAACCTAGCTTCTATGGTTATGCCAGAATTCTCCAGCGACATAGGTCATTTTATCGGCAAGAAGATAAGCGATAGGGTTAAAGGTGAACTTTTGGAAAACCCTTGGATACCATCGAAGAATTATATATTTCCTTTCTCCAGCAGAAATGTTTGCGGAAAAGAGATTAGGCATTATGTATCACATAAACATTTAGTTGATCACAACGAATGGTTGGTTTTTTCTGATGTCAAAAAAGGCCTCTATTGCAAATACTGTCCATGGTTCACAACAAACAATTTAGGAGGTTACCAAAAAAATACTCCTTTAGGTATACTAGTCACGCAACCGTTGGTTAACTTCAAGAATCTAGCCGGCAAGTTAGGAGATCTAGAAAGCCATTCTCAACACCTTTACCACAAGAATGCAGTTGTTGCAGGCAAAGATTTTCTGAAGAATTACCACAATCCACAATTCGACGTCCACAATATCATAAATGAAGAACATCTGTCTCAAAGCCAAGAAAATAGAAAATTTCTAAGGTTTATTGTAAGAGCAGTTATTTTCCTCGGACGACAAAACATGCCATTTCGTGGGCATACGTCATCATCAAATCGGCAGAGCACACGCATGCACACATACAGACGCAACGCTACATAAACTATATGTGTATGAGTGCGAATCGTGGCATGCGTGTAAAAGGGGATGGGAAAGAAGAAGAAGAAATTGAAATGATATTTGAAAGGTTCTAATACAGAAAAAGAGTTTGGAACATGTAAAAATATTATGGCCATGGACTGCAAGGGTATATAAACTGCGGCACAGCCGATGTTAGCTTCTTTGATATTTTTCTCTCTTTTCAAAGTGTTCGTGGAGGGGCGGAACGATTTGTGGTGTACAACTTGGCGGGTGCCAATTTCTTTAGGGTCTGGTGAGTGCGAGATGAAATTAAAACGCGCGAGAACTTCGGTTAAAATTAATTCTAATTTATTTATTTATTTCACAAGATATCCCGACACATACGAAATGATTCGGGTTGAAAAGGTTAAAAAAACGAAAGATAAGAGCGCAAGGAAAAGGAACGGGTGTTCGGATTAAAACTCGTACTCGATTGAATATGGCGATTCACAGCAGAACCCCTCGTCACCCTCCTCAGTGTGCCCGAATTCGGTTTGGGGAAAAAAACCCTACCCCTCACTCTCTGCTGTTCACCCGGTGGCGTGATCATACCGCCCCCCTTGCAACAAGTGGCAATTGCCTCGGTGGACATGTCTAAGGATGGGGGATGGCAGCGTTCTGGATGATATCGCCAAGACACGGGTGGAGATGGAGGGGGAACTTTGGATGAAGATGGAGTAGGCGGCTGATGACCTCTGGATAGAAGTCCGAATGAAAGGCGGGTGCCTTTCGGGTCTTTGCTCTTTGGGTTGGATGTACGCGACTGAGCTGTCGATGTGCAAGAGCGTGTGGTGTTGCTTGCCACATCGATGGCATCCTGCTGTGCTCCTGCAGGAACCATTGGAATGCTCATGAGCCAAACAGTTCGGGCAGTATCCGTTGCTCAAGACTACCCGCAGCCTGTCGTCAGCTCGTAGTCCTCGAAACTGTCGGCACAGACGGAGCGCGTGTGCCCCTTGACAAACGCGGCACCTGAAGCAATTGGAACTGCGTTCTAAATCGGATAGTGCTGCTGTCCTTAGAGACATCTTCGGACTGCTGGAGGAGATGGACCGAGACCTTCTGGATTTTCCAGTAACGGATCCACAGAGAACCCATCCGAACATCGTCTCGATCCCCAC
>JAEIFP010001641.1:0-10310 GCA_018903935.1 Drosophila insularis | reverse complement strand
AAAAAAAAACATGTACAGTGGTTTTAATATATTTATATCCTGAGCACCTTGTTCTAGAAAGTCTGTATGAGCTCACAGTTTTTGCGACAGGCTGTCCCCCAGAATGGAATCCCATATGTCCACATGGGCTTCATTATGGACTTATAAATAAGCATCTTCATGCGCATCCGCAGTGTAGACCTTCTGCCTATGAGCCACATGTAGCTTTTTTCATATGAAAATCTCATATCATATGAAAATCTTATTTAATATAAAAATCTCATTTCATATGAAAATTTTATTTCATATAAAAACACATATCATATGAAAATACCTGGGTGTTACTCTGGACAGGAGACTGACCTGGAAGTCTCATGAAATAGTCAGTCTCAGTCTTTATATGAAATAAAATTTTCATATGAAATGAGATTTTTATATTTTTTTTTGTTTTTATTTGACAGCAGTATAGCGAATTTGCAATCTGTCCGGGGACATTCAGCAAGTTTTCGTGGTTGGACATTGGCGGTTATAATGTTTGTGTGTTATTGCAATGGGGTGTGTGGTTGTATAGGGTTGTGGATAAATAGTAATATTAATCTCGTTGACGTGTCAGGTCCAGTGTGTGGAGTCTTCTTAGGCGCCTAGTGGTGGTGCTGTTGTCCAGCATGTTGATGGCGTACGGGTTCACGTGCCTGTCAAGGCGCTCCAGATAGGCTGCGGTCAGTCTGGAAATCTCATGTTCGACCCATGGATGTATATGAATGGCCTCTTCACACATATGTACGTCACAAACGAATTCGAAATTTGCTGCGCGAATGTACTTGCAAATCGGTTTAAAAGAGGGAACGACCAAAAAAAAATTTTGAATCCGGACTATGTGTAAGCGTACCATGAGTCAAAGGGAGATGGTAAGAGAATGCTCATTGCTCACACACACACGAAGCTCGCTTGGCGAAGATGCGTTGCCTCTTGGTCTGGGAAAGGGTGAGGGGAGGTAGATGAGAGAACAAGTATTAGTAGGATTAGGGTTTGGTCGGGGTGATGAAGAGAAACAGCAATGACTGATCTTGACTGCCAAGCGAAATCCCGCTGGCCAAGATCCGTTGCCTCTTCACTTTAAAGCGACTGAGCCTTGAGATTAGTGACTGTCTTAGGCTGCTGGAGAATAACTCATCCTACCGAAATCCACTGATCCTTCGGCTCCACTCTAGAATATTACGGGACAATGTCCCAAAAGGGGGGGGATAGGTTATTGTAGTTGTTGGGATTGTAGTTAACTAATCTCTAAATAATCATTGTTCAAGGGGCAAAAGGGATCCCTATCGCATTCAAAGCTAAAAAGAAAACCTGGGTAATGAACTCACCTGATTTAATCCTTGCTTAGAAAATCCTTGTTCTTTTGCTGCTACTTATTTTATCACTCGTCTTCGTGTTGATGTACACATTTAAGTATAAGAACATGTAATCTGTTAATGTAAACTACAATGTTATTTAACATGTTGGAAAGAACAGAACGATCACTGTATCATAACAGCAGTTAGTTCTGTGTTAACCGTCAACCAATATTCACTGTTTGCTCTGAATAAACAAATGGTATATTATATTAATTAAACCAATATTGGTTATGGGCCCAGAACAAGCTCAAATATTGGTTAAAAAATCTGAAATTAAAATTCGCGAGTGAATTTTGTTAACAGTCATCAGAAAAAATGATGGGTTCATATTAAATCGAAAAACTTGGTGAAGACAATTATGGTGTTTGCAGTATGTCAATGAAAAGCATACTAATTAAATCAACTGCATCTGAGGTTCAAAATTGGGAACAGGAAGACCAAAAGGCATTGACAAGCCTAATACTCCACGTGAAACCAACACAGTTAATGTACATGAAGACATGTACAACTTCTTCGCAAGCGTGGCAGAAACTTCGAGAAGTTCATCTGCAAATTGGACCAATAAGAAAAGTTCAACTGTACTAAAAACTCTTACGTTTGGGCATGCAAGGGGGGGACAAGGTACCAGAATATGTCCGAGTATTTACGGAAACAATAGAAAAATTGACTGAGATAGGCATTGAAATTAATAATGATTCTATCAAGCCTATACAACTCTTGGGAAAATTTTTAAAGTTGCTATCGAGACTAAAGATGAGTTACCATTATTTGAAACGGTAAAATTAAAACTTCTGGAGGAAGGGACGCGTAAGCAAGAGAAGAGTGAGCAAAACAATGCAAAGCAAATGGTTTACACACACACACTACGAAGTTTCCAAGAAAGAATGCCGTGGACAAGGAAAACACAAAAAGACAGTAAAAATTTAACGGAAAATGTTTTTACTGTGACATCCCAGGGCATCGTGCATCGGACTGCCAAAAAAAGCAGAGAGAGCCGAAACAAATTCAAAAGAGCGAGACACAAGATACAACGGCCTGTTTACTCTTGAACTACATGTCGACGCAGAAAAAGAATACATGGTGTATAGATAGCGGCGCGACGTCTTATATGTGCTGTGATAAAAAATGTTTGTGTCGTACCAAGAAAAAAGGGCGACAATTAAATTAGCCAGTGACACATATAATGAGGCACCCGGTATAGGAATTGTTATGTTGCACACAAACAAAGGTAAATTAGAGATGAACAATGTTCTGTATGCCCCTTCTCTACAAATCAATTTCTTCTCGGTGAGTAAAGCAGCGAAATACGCTTTAACTACAATATTCAAAAATGGAAAAGCTATGGTACAAAATAGTTTGTGAGGAATATTATAAATGATAATAATATCCCACACAACAAACTAGCAGCAAAGCAATCCAACTTTGTAAATAATGCACCAGATGCAAGACACAGCCGAGACACAAACCAAATGTACGATATACGACCAAGCTCGTTACTGGTCGATCGAACCAGTTCAAGGCAAATGAGTTACGATCAAACACGATCGATCGAACCGCACGCAACTGCGAGCGATTTCGTACAAGCGGGAAGATGCGTGGGAAGCATAATGCGAGAAGTCGGCAATCACATACACGAGGTACGACATACGATACGGCTACGATCCAACACGATCGATCGAACCGCACGCAACCGCGAGCGATTTCGTACAAGCGGGAAGATGCGTGGGAAGCATAATGCAAGAAGTCGGCAATCACATATACGAGGTACGATGTACGATACGGTTAGGATCAAACACGATCGATCGAACCACACGCAACTGCGAGCGATTTCGTACAAGCGGGAAGATGCGTGGGAAGCATAATGCGAGAAGTCGGCAATCACATACATGAGGTACGACATACGATACGGCTACGATCAAACACGATCGATCGAACCGCACGCAACTGCGAGCGATTTCGTACAAGCGGGAAGATGCGTGGGAGGCATAATAGCCGAAATCGGCTGTGTAAGAGTAAATAAATGCAAGCGAAAAAGGGATTGGCCCAGTGAGACAATTTAAGAGCACAGAGAGGCCATAATAGAGATGCATTCTTTAACATATAATGCATGTGCAAATACGCTGAATAAGCATACACCCACAATACACGTATACTATGCGTGTATGACCGCTAAATGGACAATGGTTGCTCTCTGCCTACGTCACTCATGCGAGATCGAAAGCAGTTAGAGCACGAACTGCCGAAATCATGCGAACAGAAGAGGGTGAAAGTCAGGGGTAAGCAAGCCCGCGAGACGGGTGCGGGGAATGCATGGTGCCGAAACAAAACCTAGTGAAGGCTATGCTGATGAATCGGGTGGTAAGGGGGGAGAGTGAGAACTTGTAAAAACGATAATGGTTTGTGGATTGAAAAAGGGAATATGCAAGCCGAAGGGGGAGGGATGAGCAATGGGGAAGCCCTCTATCTAATAGATACGATGCGTGCGTTGGATTGCGATCTAAATGAAATTAATCAACATTATACATTGAATTAATCAGGCTAGTTATTATTAAATAATAGAATAAGTTTAAATACAACAAATATATATGTATGTGTAATTGTAGAATTTGAGCAAAGTTTGGTATGACAATCGGATTGAGGGGAGCGACGGGCGACGACAGCGCCGCCAGAGAAAGGGAAAGCAGCGAAAGTCAACGGGATACGATGGGCGGCCAATGGGAAGGCGACGCCAACATATGAAAGTGATGGAAGTCAATATATATAAACCAGGAAGACAAGGACAATGGAATGAATGGGCGCACAGCCACAGAGAAAGTGGACATATGCGCTAAGCAATTATGGGACTTTCACCACGCATAGCAACAAGGGGATGCGTGGGTGAAAGCAGAGGGCCGATGAAATGTACCTGCTGTATAGCGGTACTACACCAATCTATTCCTGAGGAAGATGTCTATATAAAGGCAACGCCCATCAAGCAAATCATCAAGTCATCAGATTATCAAATCTACGAGTCGTGATCAACCAAGGGAGTTTTAAGGCCTTACGAGTAACCTTAAAAGGGAAGAGAAGTCAAGCGGCTCCAGGACGATCCACAGCATATTGGAAGGTACGAGCATATATCCTATTACCGAAATTTCAGGATCTATATATCGTGACAAATACCAATTGCTGAGAAAACCCTGCCAAACGACAAACGGCCACAGGATTTATCCTTGAGACGGACTGGATCAAGCGTCGAGGGACCCCAGCCACAAGCAGCGCTGTCCAAGTTCGGGCTCCTTCAAAGAAATTTGTCATATCCAACCGAGCCCATAAATAATCGTAAATAAATACATCACCTAAAACTAATAAATAAACAAACGAGTTCTAAATTCACAGGGGCACAAAATAAATTTTGTTGTGCCGAACCTGGCCCAAGAGATAACAGAAATATCCCAAAGGACGAGAAAGGATCGTTACAAGTTTTGGTAAAGTGGTGTTAGAAGCAACACAAGAAAACGATTTGTATGTATATATTGATGGTTCAGAAAAAGAAACTCTTAATATATTGGATAGTGAGACGCATACAAATATGTGGCGTAATAGATATGGACATCGTAACTTCAAAAACTTGCAGCAATTAAGTGACAAGGAACTAGTTCACGGTATGAAAATAAAAAATTGTTTTAATAAAAGTAATTGTGAAACATGCAATTTGGGAAAAATATGTGCACTCCCTTTCCATTAAAAACGGAGCGATCTACAAAAAAACTTTTGGAACTAGTGCATACGGATGTCTGCGGACCGATGAACGTAACTTCATTAGCTGGTAATCGATATTTTGTAACATTTATCGATGACTATTCTCCACATTTATTTCATAAAAGCTAAGAGCGAAGTTTTTCAGCGACAACGGCACTGAGTATAAAAACGGGAGTTTTTCCGCATACCTTGAAGAAAATGGTATTAAGCGTGAATTAACCGTACCCTATACACGGCAACAAAATGGAGTTGCCGAGCGTGCCAACAGAACAATAGTCGAGATGGCTAAATGTCTATTGACTCATACAAATTTAGAAGAATTTTTATGGGCTGAAGCTGTAAATACTGCAGTTTATTTGCGAAACCGATGTCCTACAAAAGCCTTAGATGGACATACACCTTTCGAATTTTGGAAATGTCGCTTACCGTCGGTGAAGCATGTGACGAGTCACATTTCCATTGCAGTTTAAACTACTCCCATGTGGGGCCCCTCTTTATTGTTACTTCTATTTTTCATACGCCCATGAGGGTACAAACTAACTGTAGTTCCTGCTTTTCCGATCGCCGCCTCCCTCTCTTTCTAACTACCGTCTTGATACCGCTGCAGCGTCGACGCGTCGCGGAGAGAACAACCTCCCGACAGCGGACGCTGCGCTGCATGTCGACGCTGAAGAAACCATGAGAAAATCGAAAGTGAAAAAGAGAGACGGCGATCGTGAAGTGTGCCAAAGCACAAGACGCGTCGAATGTTTTCACCGTTAGGACATAAGTAGGCAGAGCAAGGGTGGGTTTGAACAGAGAGTTAGGATTAGGAGAAAATCACTTCGCCAGTAACCACGAGAGTGAAAGGTCGACAAGTGTGAACAATAGCAGCGGAAAATAATAGGCATAGTGCCCTAAGGAAAACATCCAGGAATAGCAGGTGAGCTCCTGTCCTTAGATCGCCTTTATTTTCACTTGAGTGCGGTAGGGACCCAACTTATTAAAGATGTTTAGTATCAGTTAATCAACAATAAAATATACATTAACATTAAATACACCAGCATTATTTCTTTATATGTGACCAAATTGTGCATACCCTTTCCCTTCCCTTTTCCTTACCCACTTAACTATTTGAGTGGAGCCAAAGGATCAGCGGACTTCGGCAGGATGAGTTATTCTCCTGCAGTCGATGTCAGTCGCTGGTCTCTAGGCTCGGTCACTCAAGGTGAAGAGGCAACGGATCTCGGCCAAGCGGGCTTCGCTTGGCAGACAAGATCAGGCGTTGCTACTCCTCTTGGACTCTCCTTCTACTCCTTTCCCTTTCCTTTCCTCCCCTTTATGTGGTCTCAGTCCCCTATCTTAATACTCATCAAGGTCTCCAGATCAAATAAATGTTCTGTAGACGGGACTCTGGGACTGAGAACTGTACCCCAGCCAGAGCTTCCTTACAGATGGCGCCCGAGCAGGGACCTTGATGAGTATTATGGGGGAAATGTTAAATCATATATATATATATGTATGCACATTTATAGATATATATATATTGTAACGATCCTTTCTCGTCCCTCGGGATATCTATGCTATCTCTTGGGCTAGGTTCGGCACAACAAAATTTATTTTGTGCCCCGGTGAAATTAGAACACGTTTGCTTAATTATTAGTTCTGGTGGTATGTTTATTTACGACTGTTTATGGGCTTGGTTGGATATGACGAGTTTCTCTAAAGGAGTCCCGAACTTGGACAACGCTGCTTGTGGTTGGGGTCCCTCAACGCTCGATCCTAGTTCGTCTCTCGTCCCTTGTGTCTCCTCTGATTCCTGTTCCAGACTTGTGATATGAATATCTTGTTTGATATCTCCCTTTTTAGAATAATGCAGGCGCGTTAATTGGCCTTAGGATATATCCTCTGGCTTTCTCTCACGTTCCTGGCGTGTTCTGATTTTCTAAGGATGTTGTTTCCACCTCAATGCCTCTGACTGCGTTTCTAAGATGGTCGTTGCGTGCTCGTAGCCCAAGGATAAATCCTGTAGCCGTTTGTTGAAGGGCAGGATTCTCGCAGCAATTGGTATTCGTCACGATATATAGATCCTGGAATTTCGGTAACAGGATATATCCTTGTACCTTCCAATATGCTGGGAATCGTCCTGGAGCACCTGGCCTGGGCACGGTGTTCTAGTCCTATTCCAAGGACTTGCTGGTTATAGGATAATTTGAAAGGTTACTCGTAAGGCCTTCTCAAATTGTTCTGACCTTCTTGATCCTTTCACTCGTTTTCTCTCACTAGGATGAGCTTGTAAGGTTACTCGTAAGGCCTTAAAACTCCTTTGGTTGATCACGACTTGTAGACTTGATAATCTGATGACTTGATGATCTTTCTTGATGGGCGTTGCCTTTATATAGGCAGCTCCCACGGCCTCAGGAATAGCTTGGTGTAGTACCGCTATACAGCTGGTACATTTCCATCGGCCCTCTGCTTTCACCCACGCATCCACTTGTTGCTATGCGTGGTGAAAGTCCCGTAAATCTTTGGCGCACTTTCTCTGTGGCTGCGCCCCCATTTATTCCTTGTCCTTGTCTTCCTCAATCGTACATATTGATTTGCATCACTTTCTTATGTTGGCGTCGCACAGTGGTTGCGCCCATAGGCCAAAAATCAAAAAATCGTTCGCAACCAATTTTGACAAAACCCAAACGAATTGTCTCGTAAATGTCCGAAATTCTTAATGGCAACCCTTTTTTTTTTTATTTTAACCGGTATTTTCTAGTAATACCATTTTAATCCCGAACACGTGTTCATTTTCGCACAGCTGATGCGCTCAGTAAGCTTTTTTCTCTTTAGCGTTGCATTTCAAAGTGGTCAGACGTCATCTTAAGTGGTCCAGATTAATTTTTTTAGAATGGATTTTGAAGTTCAAGGTATTTACTCTAATTTCTAATGTAAATAACTAATCAACTAATCAAATTGTTATTGTGAAATTAATTTATTTGATTTAATATTTTTATGTGTGTTTTTAAGCGTCTTTTTTATGTTTTGGTGGAGTTTTAGTTATGATTTCACAAAATTCCACAAATATGTTGTATATTGTTGTATTTGTCTGACTTTTAACGTAATAAATGTGTTTAGTTTAGGTGCCCAAATTTGACCATGCATTTGTAAACTTGAATAATCTGACGGCGTCTCCCATTGTTAAAGGTCAGCTGGGCCCTGCGAAACAGGTGATTGGCGTATTGTTTTGTTGTTGTTGTCTCTGTTTTCATCGTTTGTGGTTATGTATGATTTTGAAAATTGTTTATTCTTTTATTAATTAATCATTTTTATTTCACTTGGTTGATTGAATTTCGTAGACAATTTTTATAGGTGTGTTTTTACGCGATCTTTGGTGCACAGCAAACGGAACCAATGCAGAAAAAGTAAGGACAGTGATAGAATTTGTACACATTGAAATTAAAAAGAGTGGTTACATTGTCGACCTGGATGATTTGTCAAAGCGTATTTCGTACATTTGCAAAAGAATCGTAACTCTTTGGCAAAAGCACAATCGTACAAAATCCTCTGTATTGCAATATCAAAATGTTTGGCTTAAAGAAAAGGAAACAATTTCATTGCGCTGTGACCACCAGATGTCCCAATCAATAGCCAAATCAACTGTTCGTGGAAGGCCGAAAAAAGATTTCATGGAGTCTTCTAAAAGGACAAAACGTCGAAAAATTGCTGAGCTTTCAAAATCCGATGAATCCGTTGCTTGTGCCCTACGTTCCTGCGACTTATCTAGTCCAGCGTTTTCGGAATTCAGTGCCGATGAAGTGCTAACGATTCTCGTGGAGACAGGCTTGAGTAAACAACAGTATTTGACAATACGAAGTTTTATTAATACTAAAACGTCGTATAATTTACTCCCAAGCTACGAAAAACTTCTGGCAGCCAAAGCTGCAAGTTATCCTGTAAACATCAATGTCAGTGATTTGCAAGCTGAAGTTGAACTGCAGAGCTTGGTAGATCACACGGCATCGCGAATTGTCCAACTTCAAGCAGATGTTATTGACTCCATTGATGATTACGATTTAACTTTAATTGGGAAATGGGGCTTTGATGGCAGTTCAGGGCATTCGGAATATAAACAAAAAACGATTAATGATTTTGACGATTCAAGTTTGTTTGTTACCTCTTATGTAAGAAGAAAAATACTTCAAGGAGAAAATTGCAGCTCTGAAACCCACAACGTGCATTGTATGCAATTCACTAATTCAAGTTGAGCATACTTTACAACTGACTATGGTTGACGGAAAAGTTTGCAGTGCTTTAAGCCAAACATCTTGTAAGTGCTACATATGTGACGCAAACCCAACAGAGATGAACGATTTGGAGCAATGTTTGACAAGGAAAGTTCACGAAGCACGATATGAGTTTGGCTTATCACCATTACACTCATATATTCGTTTTTTTGAATATTTCTTACACGTTGCCTACAGATTGGATATCCAAATTTGGCGAGCTTGTACCCCACAAGAGAAAAGTGCTCTTCTGGATAGGAAAAAGAAAATACAAGCAGACTTTCGTTCTAAAATGGGATTGATCGTCGACAAGCCGAAGTGTGGAGGAAGTGGAACATCCAACGACGGAAATTCTGCAAGAAAATTTTTTAGCGATCCGAAATTGTCTGCTGAAATTACAGGATTAGATGTTTTAATTAGGTGTTCAACAGTACTGCAATGCATATTGTCTGGCTATAAAATTAATATAGAACAGTTTGGAGACTATGCACTTGACACTGCAAAACAATTAATTAAATTGTATCCATGGTACTACATGCCACCATCTGTCCACAAAGTTCTGCTACATGGTCCCGAAATAATAAGTTATGCGCTGGTTTCCATAGGAGAATTGTCTGAAGAAGCCGCAGAATCAAAAAACAAAGACATTAAAAAATTTAGAGAGCAACATACAAGAAAAATTTCACGTATTTTAACCAATACTGATTTGTTAAATAGATTGTTACTTAGCTCAGACCCTTTCATTACTGGTCAAAGAAAGTTACCTTGCACAAAAAAACAAAATTATTAAACAGTACATTCCAGTTATTATTGATGAGAAAATGTATGTAAATAAAATCTTAGAACTTGATAATATTAGTTTTTTTTATATAATTTTAGTTTTTCTTACTGTTTGCTTTATTTATATATAATAAATCTTCTGTTTGTTCTAATGTTATATTTT
>JAEIFP010001634.1:0-20245 GCA_018903935.1 Drosophila insularis | reverse complement strand
TTGACTGACACTTTAAGCACAGTTCTTCGGCCGGCAATCTAGTCCTAACTCATCTGCCAGAGTATATGTCGCTAAATTTCGCTTCCTTCCGTATAACATGATTGGCATATATCTGAATAAAGCCTTGCTTGTTATATCTCCATGGAATAAAATTGGTGGATGAACTGGTTTATCATCCTCATTCGTCTGCCACTGCGATTTGCTTTCCTTCTAGTCCGCTGTCTCGTGTATCAACGAGTGGTGTATCTGCCTGCACCCATCGACACCACAACTTCTTTTACTTTTGCAATTCCGTATCACGTGCTGATCAAAACAACAATAGCAGAGCCTCTTTTGCCGCACGAACTCCTTTCTCTGCTTTATGCTCATTTCTCGAAAGAGGCGACAGTCTGCTAGGTTATGACTCCCTGCACATATGGGACACAACCGGATGCGTACTTCCTGCGTTTTCGATTCCTGACTAGATCCATTTTGCAATTCGTTGTGCAGAAAAATTCGCTCTTTGGTTCTCTTTCCTCCTTCCTTAGCTGGAACTGTATACGGCGTAACCATTGAGGCACACATTGCAATCTCGTTTGTCCTTGGGTACACAATCCGTTATGAAGATTAGCTGTATTGGCCAGACTCCTGTATTAGACTCACTCCTTGAATAGTCGATTGCGCCAACTCAGGTACGGACCACGGAGCTGGATCAATTTTACTGGGCCGTTTAATTGCCGTACCGTTTCCTGCGTGACTCTCGAACATTCCATTAAGAATCGTTTGTTGCACTGACCAACCGTCGCCTCTTGATGGCGTTGACATCGTTGAGGTTATGTTTGCCTGTTTGGACGTGGTTCACTATCTCCCTCTCTTTTCCTCTCTCAGCGAGCCGGCACGTAATCTTCTGCCGCGGTCGCTCTCACGAAGGAAGCTTCTGGAAGATTCCACTCCAATCAACGTGCTTCAAAGATATTCAGACACTACTAATATCTCTGGAGCCAAAGAAATAAATATTTCAGGATGTAGAAAATGTTCAGGTTGTGACGTGGGCCAGCTCCAAAAATATATCCCGAGCCCTCTAACCAAGCAATTAAACGCCGCTTTAATTTGTGGGCAAAAAAAATTTCATCCCGATAGCTCTTAAGATGGCTGAGTAAAACGCATACGCACAGACGAACGGACAGACGGACATGGCTATATCAACTCAGCTTCTCATGCTGATCAAGAATATATATACTTTATTAACGTCTGACCAATTTTATAATATCCTCTGCAAGGGTATAATAACATATGATGTTAGACCACAATTTTTTAAGCCATCGCCTGTACTTTTAGCATAGTAGCACTCTATTTTCGGAAGCGGAAATAGGCGTGGCAAAAATTTGAAAATAGCAAAATCTGCGCGCACATTAAGCCACCACACATTTTGTTCAGTTTTCGAGAATATCTGATTTATTTAATCTGCGGGTGCGAAAGGGGGCGTGGCAAAAATTTGAAATAAACTTGAACAGCGAAGGTATTACAGTAGATCGACTCGGCTGTGGATTCTGGTCAAGAATATATATACTTTATTAATCTTATTAAATAAAGGCAAGTAAAAGCTTTCGCATTTCTGCGACCCCTTTGCGTTTCTTCGCTCTTTGGCGATCTGTGTAGCGTTTCCGATCTTCCTCCGTCTTTTTGGATAATTACATTCCATGTCACGGTCTCAGTTACATGTACTTAGGGTATTATTAATGTTGGCCGAGTAATTATCTCTTTAGATCTGTCTTACTCTCCTCAACGCTCAGCAACGACTAACCCACACGCCAGACCCGCCAAACCTACCTACCTACTCTCTCAGAGAGTGATTAAAAATACCGAGATCAAAGATTAGAAGTGTGCTACCGGAATAAACCGACACATAATTATAATGATGTCGGATGATTGTGCCATCAACACTCCACAGGCGACGAGTACCAGAGCGCAGAGCATGCCATGCGAAGCCAATGGCATAACACCACAACAAGTAGCTGCTCGACAATCAATGCCGAGGGAATTACCAGCCTTCAAAGGAGATCCAAGAGAATGGCCACTATTTATAAGCACCTATGAAACTATCACCAGGATCTGTGGATACAGCAACGAGGAGAACGCTATGCGTCTGCAGAGTTGTCTGAAAGGTAGGGCCCTTGAAGCCGTGCGAGACAGCTTACTGTTCCCAGAAATGCTGCCGAGCGTTATAAGTACTTTGAGAATGTACTTTGGACGCTCGGGAAACATAATAAAACTGTTGATGGAGAATGTGCGAAATTTGCCTCCTCCAAAGGGCATGCTAGAACCGCTGATCAAGTTTGCATTTGCGGACATTTGCATATAAAAAGGACACCACAAACCAGTGTCTTGCGAAAAGTTGTTGCGGATGTCAGTCGAAGCCAGGTAGAACGTGATAAATAACCATCACCTATGTGCTCAGTGCCTTAAAAACCACAAGGGAGCCTGTCGGAGAAGCGTAGCTTGCGACATAAATGGATGCAAAGCAAAACATCCTCGTCTTCTTCACAAGGAGGTGACGGAAAGCGCCCTGCACAATCATCGTGGATCACTAACCGACCAGCCAGAATGCTTTGTTTAAATCGTTCTAGTCACTTTGCACTCCAATTCGAAATCCTTCGATTTCTACGCATTTATGGATGACGGATATACTCAAAGTGAAAGGTTTCGCCAATCCCCTATGCATTAGATGGACTGGCGATGTTATTCGGTAGGAGCCGGAGTCCAAGCAGCTGAACTTGAGAATCTCAAAACAAGGACAGGGCAATAAATTATTTAAAGTAAATGAGGTCTGTCCATGGGTCTTTCAGAAGAGACGATGATAGCAGAAAGAATAAAACAGAGATATCCGCATTTAAAAAACCTGCCTATCCCGAGCTTCATTAACGCAATGCCTCAAATGATGATTGGCAGTAATAATCGGAATCTCATAGCTTCGCTAAAGGTGCGCGAAGCAAAATGGCAGCAACCAATTGTTGCAAAAAAGAGACTAGTGTGGACTATATATGGCAGATCGAGACGATCACTTGGAGGACTCAACCTGCATCGGTGTCAATGTGATCTGGTTTTCCATGAGATGGTTAAAAAGCAAATGCTAACGGATGAAAAATCACCGCCGATGTTTTTCTTTTGCAAATGAGCTACATAGTCAAATACAAAACTTGTTAGCCAAAGGCTATGCCAGAAAGTTGGCAGAGGAAGAAGTTGTGGAGAAACCCGAAAATGCATGGTAATTGCCCATTTTTACTGTAAGAAAGCCACATAAACCTGACAGAGAAGAGATAAACTCTTACGAGAAAATTTTGGGCATCAATATGGTTTCACCTATGAACTAAAGTTTGTACACCTTAAGCGCAGCATAATAGCGACAAAAGTCACACAAACCAAAAAGAAAATTTTACAAGTTTTGATGTCAGTTTTTGGGCTTTGTATCCTGTATAATGGTGAATCTCAAAATACTGCCTCAACAAGTTTGGCGATCGAAGATTGATTGGGATGAGGAAATACCACCCAATCTGCAGGATATGTGGCAATCATGCCTGTCCTTCTTACCCTTGATAGAGAATGTGCAAAGGAGAAGACGGCTACACTGCCGTTGCGTATTTCCGTATCGAACAAAATAACCAAATACTTTTGAGTCTCGTTTCAGCCAAATCCAAGGTAGCTCCGTTGCAGCCGCTGTCGATACCCCGCTTGGAGCTACAGGCAGCAGTAACTGGAGCGAGACTGATGAAAAACATAATAGCACAACATGAAATTGACTTTGAGGAATGTTACTTATGGACCGACTCGAAAACGGTACTAGGTACGTGGCTCGATGGAGACCGACGACGATATCAACAATATGTAATGTTTAGGATAGCCGAGATATGTGAGCTCACAGAGGCCAGAAACTGGAGATGGGTACCAAGCAAACTAAATGTTACGGACATCGCCACCAAACGACAACATAGGCCTGAAACATACACACAATGGTTCGAAGGACCCCATTTTCTAAAACTACCGCCGGCAGATTGGCCGACGGAAACTACCAATAAAAGGCCAGTCACTGAGGAACTGCGTCCTCGTTTCCTTTTCCAAATGGAATCGATTGACAAGGGCAATTGCATTGCATATTTTAGAAACGCTAGGTCACAGAGATGCTATCAAACTTAACATGAAGGTTCAAGTGGCATAAAAAAGTAAAGCCAATTGGTGTAGGCGACATCGTACTTATAGTGGACGAAAATCAGCGTCGGAATACTTTGACAAATGGCCGAGTGATCGAAGTGACGAAGCGGATGGTCAAGTCCGCCAGGCGAAGGTACAGACACAACTAGGTGTCCTCTCCAAACCAGCAGTAAAGTTAGCAGTCCTCGATGTCGGAAAAGATGAAGCAAGCTCCAGTGGGAGGGGAATATTTCCGAAATTCGTGCCTGCAAATAAACTTTGTACCACTGTATTACAAAACTGAACTCTGTCCGAACAAACAGAATGGCGTTCTTTAA
Source organism: Drosophila insularis (assembly GCA_018903935.1). Taxonomy (NCBI): domain Eukaryota; kingdom Metazoa; phylum Arthropoda; class Insecta; order Diptera; family Drosophilidae; genus Drosophila; species Drosophila insularis. The sequence continues at coordinate 15,743 of JAEIFP010001634.1, read as the reverse complement.
AAATTTTAAAACTCTCTCTCATCTTACTCTTGCGGTACTTAATTATATAATAAGTAGACACATAAGCGCGAAAAATATGCAGCTGCATTGATCTAAGTACATACATGTTCAGTTGTTTTTTTGTAAAGATGAGATTGTACAATTATTAGTTATAAGAAATTTGCCAAATAACCTGAAATTACTTGCAGAATTAAAAAGCTTACCGCGAAGGTTATATGGAATTAAATGCATTAAATTTTATTTCAAAGGCACGGGCGGAGATAGATTAACTAGTCGAACGAGCAGCAGTTATCATTAACAGTTATCATTATTTTCACTTGGTTATGGATAACTTTTTGTCACTTTTTCTTTTGCCTATGCACTGTTTTATATTGTAGAGACTCCAAACACCTTGATAAGGGTTACGACTAAGCTGAAAGCCTGCCACATCATAAATTAGAAATTGGAACCTTGTCTATCACATAAGGCCCTTTGTGTTTTGGGATTATCGCTCCTAGAGTGGAATCGTAATTCTTCACCTTAATATAATCCCCTGCCTTATATCCTGTGGGTGCTAAACTTTTGCTATTATACTGCCTCATTGTAATTCTGGACTTGCTTCTGATGTATTTCCCCTTTTTTTCATTGCTTCATTGCTTCATTGACTAATCCTAACTGCTATAGTCCTTCTCTTAACTCATCTCCGACTTTGCCTTTGAGCATTTTGCTCGGCAACTGTATAATGCTACTATGAAGTATGTTATTTAAACAATGTTCAACATTCTCAACTATCAAATCCCAGTATATACATACATTTCTCTGGTTCTGATAATTTAGCAAGCATAGGTCCCAGGGTACGTTCACCATCTCAATTTGGACATTAGCTTGAGGGGACCCTGTGGTGTTTAATGTTATTCTGATTTACAACCATCTCGAAATCTGGTGACGTGAATCAGCTTCCTCTATTCGATACTATGGAAAAGGGTCGACTATAGGCCCTAAAATAGTCTTTAAGAGCTAGCACCGCTTCCTTAGTACAGGGTGAGTACGGTATTTGAGCAAAAAAAAAAAAACCAGTATCGTTCTGACACCATCCGATCTGCAGAATTTGTTCAAAAAGTGCAAGCGACTAAGGATCTTAATGTTTCGTATCGAATCTAAGGTTGCCTAGTAAACAAGACCTTTTGTAACATTGAAGAACTTAAAGTGTGTCAGACAACCGTTATAGATACCGAATCTAAGGTTTGTCCATGATCGAGACTTTTTGTGCAAGAGTGTGTGGAGGGAATTACGCACCGCCCTCATCAGCAAATATAAGGTGCAAACGCCTTATGAAGGCTACTACGAAGGCTATACCACACTTTTTTTGAAAGAAACCTTCGTAAGTTTATTGAATATTTAGAACATAAGTCATTCATTATAATAAATAAGTTGGCGTTAGAAGGCGATGCCGACAATACTATTTTATATACAAATTCCATGAATAACACAATCAAAAATGTCATTAGGTTGGCAAAGTTTGATATTTCTACTATGTCTAATTTAAAATGTCATTAGGTTGGCAAAGTTGGATATTTCTACTATGTCTAATTTAAAACAAGTAGCCCATAGAGCGAGTCAATATGAAAACAGTTCCACAGAGAAGTCCAAAACTAACAATCAGTGTAATTCAGGATATTCAAATTACAAAACAAACCAAAATAATCCAGGGCAAACCTAATGTAGGCAAAACAATAATTTAAATCATCCTAATCCTAAAAATACTTAACAGTTTCGAGAAGAATTACAACAAAATCTTATTCAGGGCAGAAATGAAAATCCCCTTAATTATCAGATTCAGAATCGACCTTAGAATCAAAACGCTGTGGTAATTCAACCTACTAAAAGGAAAAGAGAAAGTACAGTAGACTAGTAAGTCAGAGTAGAATGGACTGGTCCGAAAATATTCATCAATCAGCCTCGGATCAGACAGTTCAGATAGAACAGGTGGACCAATCAGATCAACCAAGTACATCCATTCAAACCCCTATATCCAACTAAAAATTAATAACATCCCTTTAAAATGCGTTATAGATACAGGCTCTTAAATAAATATTATCAACCAAAATTACTTCAATTTTGCAGAAACTTCAGAAAATTTAAGTGTTTAGACAATAAAATGAATAATAGAGCTTAATAAAAGCGTATCTTTTGCAGCCAGTAGACTTTGCCACAACCAACAAACATTTTATTGCCATAAATTTTCATCAACATATGAAATACTATTTACATCCCAAAGAATGTTTGAATTGATTAATCCTCGAAGCTTTAATGCAGGGGTAGGCACCCATAGCCCGTGCGGGCACTTTTGTTCGGCAATAGCTCGTTTTGCTATCTGTGTGCATGCCGAAGTCAACCCGAATTGCACTCGAGAGCGTAAAATCTGAATTAGTTGCTTGCAGCATTTCGACGCGAGTGGGTCTATGTCGCTTTGTTGAAAATATGCACATGGAAAAATAAATTTAGGGGTTGTTTTCTTTTTTATTTTCTTGCAACAGATCGTCGATTCCGCTCGTCTGAACGATTGAGGCAATATCTGTTCACTTTTCTTTTCTCGCAGTGTAAAACACACACATACATTGACAGTTTGCGTTGGCTCTCTTTGTGCCTACCCCTGCTTTAATGCAGAGCCCGGCGTAAGTTGCTTGTGTGCGTAAGTTGCTTTACACTGCGCAAATTGCATGTGACGAAAACAAGAAAAATAAAAGCGCGATAGAAAACCAATAATTTCGAATTAATACATTTTTTGAAAGTCAACTATTTGCTTTACTTCTATATTATTTGGATAACTTTTTATCCGAAGGAGATCTTCTAAATAGTTATCTGTTAGACTGTTTCGAATAGAATACTCAATTAAAAATATTAGTTCATAATATTTTTGCAAAAGTTGCCAGTTACATGAAACGAATAATAAAGGCATTCATTTTTTTATGTGTAGCGATCGAGCAAAGCGATGTCGCTTAGATAGATGTGCTCGCGTCGAAATGCTGAGGGCAACTAAATCCACCCTCATGTTCTGTGTGAGGACTTCGGCAGCCGTTCGGTTACACGCATTCGCGGTGCCGAACGTGTTCGTCCCCCGGGGGATATGAGTGCCGGGCTCTGCTTTAATGTATCAACTAGCGCTCGCGGCAGTGCCGCTTTCCCCTTCTGGAGAACCGCTGCGACAGTTTGAGGCAGTCGCCGTTGTGCTGCCTAGCCTAGCTGACGCACTTTCGTCCTGCGCCGTTCCGAATGAAATTAAGAAGTATTCGCTTGATATTTCGCTCGCTGATGCGTAATTTCACGAGGTCCTTTCCACTATCCTTGGGGAACGAGTCATCAAGAATGTTGGTGGTTCTTTCGTGGAGGTCGAGTCGAATTTCGGGTGGGTTCTCTGTGGTCCCATCGATACCATCGATGTGGCAAGCTACACCACACGCTTTCGCACATCGACAGCGCTCAGTCACGTCCATCCAATCCAAAGAGCAACGACCCAAAAGGCACCCGCCTTTTATTCGGACTTCAATATAAGATAATTTTGCCCTGTTGTAAAAATCTGTATTCCTATTACTAAGAATCAGATGAACTGCTTCAACTGGGAGTAGTGTTTTTTTAAGGTGCCTACCTGTATGTAATTGGCGGTTATTCCTGTACACCTTGCGTGACAATATTCCCCATACGTCTTCAATCGGGTTTAGGTCTATGCTGATCGCAGGCGATTCTAAAACAGGTATTTTTCTATCGGTAAAAAATTCTTTGGTTTTCCGAACAGTATGAATTGGTGCGTTGTCGTGCTGGAAAATCCAGTAATCTCCATATAGAACTCCCCTCACACTTAATTTTCGGTCATAGATTTAAGCTAGGTTAGTTCCCCACTGAAGTGTAATAAAGAAACAAGTAATTTCATTTTTGTCATTTGCGCGTCATCAGGATAGCACACCTTCATAGGCGCAATATAAGTGCTTCTGTCTTTGTTGTAGTTAATATACAGTTTTTTTTTGTTCTTCTTTTTCTTCTGTGCACTGTCACTCGCGAAAATCTCTATCGGTTGAAGAGAAAGCTAAAATCGATGCCTATGAAGATTTAAAACTTTTAATATCTGAAATATAAAAAAAAATGGGCAGAAGTCGAAAAGTTTTATATAATTATTTGCGTAATAAAACGGGATATAGTCGAAATTCGAACTTCGCACAAGAGCACATGACCTGTAATCGCACATGACGCTCGTATTAAAAACCTAAAGACGAAACATTTACCATTAAATTTAATTATTTTTATAGTTACTAAAACGTAATTATAATCTAAAATGAAAGCCATTGCCATATAACTAAATATACATATAAATCATCATTTTAAAATGGGAGGTGTAGTATGCTCTATGACATTGATAATACTATACATAAACACTCATATCTATATGCACAGATAATGACATTTTGTTACTATTCATAAACAATTGTAATACGATCAGCCTTGCTTATGACTGATGCTATAGGACCACAATGATCAATGTGAATTAGTTCCATTCAGTTTAGGAATACTGTGCAATATTCTTTTTCCTTTTCCCCAGACTTTGGCGAATATGCAACACATTTTAAGCAACTTTCTCTTTGATGTTGGGAAACCAATACCTTTTTGAAATGGCATCCATTAATCTATCTCTGCCGATATGACCTAGTTCATTATGATACTTGAAAAGAATTGACACTTCCATTTCACTCGATACACAAAACAACAACCTTCCGTCATTAGTTTTCCTGTAAACTACTGCGATGGTCATTTCAAATAACTTATCCTCAGCAAATTCCAACTTTCGTTTCACTTCCTGAAACTTTTCGCCCTTGTGCTGGCATAACATCCACTGATTTCTCTATATTTACATTATTAGCTATTTGCAAATCGGTATGGCATCTCTGCAATGACAAGGGACTCCAACTCGGACAGCTCTCCAAGTTCATTGTTTCCTTCTCTCCTTTCGAGTATAACCATTTTCAAGGCATTTAAATCTAACTTTATGCTACATTACTTGATGGACTCATTACCAACGACAAAGGTGGACTCTTATTTAATCCATAATATTTATGATTAAGTGAAATTAAACTTATCTTTTCTGGTAGACAAGAGCTTTTTAATAAGTCAAACATCACTGCCTGAGTCTATGAAGCATACTGGAATTAAGTAGGGGTTAACGTTTTAAAATATATCTTAACATATGTATCTTACGTCGTCGCACGCCTTATCTAACTTCTCTCTTTTGAGCTGTAGCTTCCAATGCACCCATCCGAAGCAAGACCGTGGCATTCTGGCGGGTTTCTTGAAGTCCTTGCCCATGTGGCCCTTTGAGTTGCAGTTGTAGCAATGAAAATCTTCTTTGGAACGTCTGCCAGTAGCGACCACATTTGAAGCTTATCCTGTTGGTTGCTGTACCGGTAGCTGAACGACTGAAATCCTTGAATCTGTGCTTGGATGCGGAGTCTCTCCACAGGAATCCCTTCAATGGCTTTGTCTACAAACGACTTGACAGGCTGTTCACAGATGTTGCCTACGGGTTCCAAAATGCGCGTACACTTGTAGGACACTAGTGGCATGTGCATTTGTACATCTTTAATCCCGTATATACCGCTTATATTTGTCAGTAACGCTCGCAGTTGCAGTTGTAGCAATGAAAATCTTCTTTGGAACGTCTGCCAGTAGCGACCACATTTGAAGCTTATCCTGTTGGTTGCTGTACCGGTAGCTGAACGACTGAAATCCTTGAATCTGTGCTTGGATGCGGAGTCTCTCCACAGGAATCCCTTCAATGGCTTTGTCTACAAACGACTTGACAGGCTGTTCACAGATGTTGCCTACGGGTTCCAAAATGCGCGTACACTTGTAGGACACTAGTGGCATGTGCATTTGTACATCTTTAATCCCGTATATACCGCTTATATTTGTCAGTAACGCTCGCTAGTTCTGCTGCCTTCTCGTTTTCGCTGCCTTCGTCTTCCCGAGACTGTCGTGCTGAATTGGTCGTTTCGTTTTCTATCTGGCGTTGAGGCGGTAATAAGTCGGACAATTGTAGACGCAGCAATTAGCACAATTTTTTCAGCAAGGTATTTGTGTTGTTGTCTCTGATTGTTGACGGTTACAAATAGTCTTCTACAGTCTCACTTCCAATATATATGGAGTAAGCTCCTCTTCGATCTACTGGGACTCCGTTTCAGCAGGCCACAAGGTCGTCCTTTGGACCTGTAGAGGGTTCTTTAGAGTTGGCAAATTGTGAGCAACGCTCATAAAAAAAATAAAAAAATAAAAAAAAAATAATAAATTTCATGGCGATTCTCCAATTTTTGCAATTTTTGCAAAAATGTTTCCTCCAGAGCTATATAATATAGTGGTCCGATTCTGCCGATTCTCATACTTTATTTTTCCCAGGTAATAAAAAGCCCCCAAAAAAAATTTCATCCCGATAGCTCTTAAGATGGCTGAGTAAAACGCATACGCACAGACGGACGGACAGACGGACAGACGGACATGGCTATATCAACTCAGCTTCTCATGCTGATCAAGAATATATATACTTTATATGGTCGGAAACGTCTCCTTCTGTGCGTTACAAACATCTGACCAATTTTATAATACCCTCTGCAAGGGTATAATTATAGGGTCGGAAACGTCTCCTTCTGTGCGTTACAAACATCTGACCAATTTTGTAATACCCTCTGCAAGGGTTTTAATAATGAAGTAAGTAAGTCGTCTCGCCGACTTGGATAACAAATGCATTTTCGTATTTAAAAAAACTGTTTGCATGCTTTTTATAAGAATATCTTAGTATTTCGCTCACTTAAGCATACGAGCACCCTAGCGCCCCCACCAGCCAACGGCCAACTCCGGCCAAATGGAAAAACGTTTATATGCATAACTTGGCTATTTTTAGTCCGATTTTGATCAAATTTGGTATTTTGCTGGACATTATCAAATTTAAGTGTGCTAAATTTGATTGCACAAGGTGGAAAATTACGGGAGATAATCGAGTTTTTTCAAATTGTGAGGGCGGAAAGGGGCGTGACAAAATCTTTACACATAAAAAATGTGCGCAATTACTAATCAAATATTCATACCAACTATCGTGTCTCTAGCTAGAATAGTTTTTGAGAAAATCGTTTTTTTTTCTAACCGCGACCTAATCCAGAAATTCCAAAGCAAAGCGCTAAGGATCATCACAAATGCCCACTTCCTCACGACAAACAAGGAAATACATGCTGAACTGGATATCCCATGGGTCGATCATGAGATTTCCAGACTGACCGCAGCCTATCTGGAGCGCCTTGACAGGCATGTGAACCCGTACGCCATCAACATGCTGGACAACAGCACCACCACTAGGCGCTTAAGAAGACTCCACACACTGGACCTACCAGACCAAGGAGATTAGTATTACTATTTAACCCATTGCAATAACACACAAACATTATAACCGTCAATGTCCAAACACGAAAACTTGCTGATTGTCTGATTGTCGCTATACTGCTGTCAAAAAAAAGAAAAAAAAAAACTATTAAATTATAAATTCTATTTCAAATACACCAATAAAGAAGAAGAAAAAGAAGAATCAATACCTTATCCTCCTCCAGACTTCGAATATGGAGCATTCGCACACGAAATAAATAAAAGTGTCGAGGAAAGAAACGAATTTCGACTCGATCATTTAAATTCAGAAGAAATAGAAAAGTTAAAGAAAATTTTGCGTGAATTTAGCGATTGTATAGGAAAGGTGAAAATTTGAGCTTTACCAGTACAATAAAACATAACATCCAAACTAAGCACGAAGATGCAATTTACAAACACCCGTACAAATACCCACAAATTTTTGGCGAAGAAGTCAATAAACAAATTAATGAAATGATAGAACAGGGAATCATTCGAAAATCGAATTCGCCCTGAGATATTATGAAATATGATGAAATATCAGACAAACTTGGAAAATGTCAATATTTCACAACCATTGACCTCGTCAAAAGATTCGATCAAATACAAATGGATCACAAATCAATCGAAAAAACCGCTTTCTCAACTGAACATGGTCATTACGAGTACACACGAATGCCATTCGGACTAAAAAATGCAGCACCAACATTTCAAAGATGTATGAACAATTTATTATAAGATCTAATTTATAAAGATTTTTTATTTTATTTAGACTATATAATTGTATATTCCACCTCACTAGAAGAACATTTGGAATCACTAAAAAGAGTCTTTGCTAAATTGCGCAAAGCTAATCTAAAACTACTACTATTGCAAAGCCACTAACTTTTAAATTGGAGAAAGGAGCTAAGATTAACATAAACAACACAGACTATATTTCATCCTTTGAAAAATTGAAATGTCTCCTCATGAACGACCCCATACTTGCATACCCTGATTTCAAAAAGACATTTTTTCTAACCACAGATGCTAGCAATATAGCTTTAGGTGCGTTCATTTCATTGAAGTTACAGAGATGGAAAATAAAATTGAACGAATTGGATTACAAAATAAAATATTTACCAGGAAAAGAGAACTACATATGTGGCTAATGCCCTTTCCAGAATAAAAAAGGATGAAAAAAAAACGTTGATATGCATAACTTGGCTATTTTAGTCCGATTTTGATCAAATTTCATATTTTGCTGGATATCAGTATCAAATTTAGGTGTGCTGAATTTGATTGCTCAAGGTAGAAAATTACGGGAGATAATCGAGTTTTTTCAAATTACTAGGGCGGAAAGAGGAGTGGCAAAATCTTTACACAAAAAATTGCGCGAATTTACTAAGCAAATATACATACAAACTAAGGTGTCTCTAGCTAGAATAGTTTTTGAGAAAATTTTTTTTTATTTAATTTGCGGGGTCAAATATACATACCAAATTTTGTGCCTCTAGTTGCTACAGTATTTGAGCAAATCGGCTTTACTAAAGCCGCGTGCGGATGCGGTAGGGGGCGTGGCAAAAATTTAAAACAAACTCGATAAGTGTACTTATTACACGAGACTACATACCAATTTTGCTGACTCTAGCTTTTATAGTCTCCGAGATCTAAGTGTTCATACGGATGGACCATTTGACCCTATGGGTGTATGGTATAAAAATTAAATCGCGAAATGAACGGTATTAAACTACTAAAGAGAAAAAAGCGAGGACTCATTAATATAATAGGGACAGCACCTAAATATCTTTTTAGCACCTTAGATCAAAATGATAAAGAAGAACTAAAACCAAAATTGATAGTCTATCAAAAAATAGCGCCCAAAATAATGAAGCAGTCAACAAAAATGTAATCAATATGCATATAGAAAATTGAATATACTAATGTTCAACTTAGATCATTTTACAGAATACATAGAAGACATAGAATTAGAAATGCTGTTGACAAGACTAGGAATATTTAATCCCAAAGTTTTAAACCATCAAGAAATATTTAACATAAATAGAGAAAAACTTTTATATCCCAACTAAGCAAATATATATATCGAAAAAACTACATATAACAAAATATTCAACATCAAAGCTATCACAACATTTATAATTACATTAATTAGTTTAACCCTTTATCTTATCAATAAATTTAAGTCAATATCAAAAAAAATAATTATTACACAAATTTAAAATGAAACTTTTGTACAGTCAAGTGACTCAGCTTTTGACAATTTGACAAGAAATTTCACTTGCAACTCCGCAAGCACTTCCAACTTTATACCCTGAATTTCACGCCTGAGGACAGGCTATTTTCTATATTACTATATATAGTCATATATCCAACTTCAATACCCAATAACTCATAAATTTTTCGCCCCCTAAAATTTATAACTTTAAATTAACATCCGTTTTTTTTTATAAACACTTGGACACTTGCAATAACAATTGTCGCCCTAAAAATCAAAGCGTGTGAACGCTAACTCATAATTAAAACACAGGCCAATAAATTCCGTTTTATTCATAAACAATTGAACACTTGCAATAATAATTGTCCCCCCAAAATCAGAAGCAGGAGGACGCTAATCCAACATTAAAATTCGGGGCAATCAAATCACATCAATATCGATCACGCCATTAAAGGGCTCACAAATTTAGCCTATAAATATTACTATAAGACATTTTTGTACTTCAGTTTTAAGCTTTCGTTCAACGAATAAAGTCCCCGCTTTTAACTCGAACAAACAATATCTTTTTTTTTCCTTTTGGAAAGACTAGATATTTAATTGGCGCAGTCGTTAGGATCGGTAAAAGTGAACTTTTTATTCTATCCGTGTGACACATAGAATTATTATCGGTGTGTTACATAGAATTAGTGAATAATCACTATAAAAATCCGATCCGACATCAAGAACTTACGGGGAGTGCTCAAAAGCCTACAACAGTGGAAAATATTCACGCCAACTGTGCGCGAAAAAATAAACTCCAATTATGGAACAAAAACGTCAATTTGTGTGCGAACAAAAAACACAAAACACCAAAAAAAACCCAGAAAATCAACAAAGCAAAAATGGCCTTAGAACTCACCTTAGAATTAGAAGACAAATCCTATATTATCACAAACAAACTAAGTCTGGAAAACGATGAAAATAACACCGTTCTTTATACAAATGCTTTAAATATAAGCATATAATATTTATATTTATTTATATAACATATAAATAAAAAATTACCCGATAGATTATTTATGACGTTAGCTAGATATGATATAACCACAAGTAGCTCAAAGAGAAGGGTTATACGAGAATAGTATAACAGAAAACAGAAAATCAAATCAAAGCCAAAATCAAAACTAAAAAGTTGGAAACCCCTTTGTACCCAATAGTACTCTGTCTCAAACAAAACAATCCGATACATAAAACCAACAACTTTTCCAAGAGTTTCAACAAAAATTAAATATTGACAGGGCTCAAAATCCAATGAATTATCAGCAGCAAAATAGGTATCCAAAAAATAATTTAGCAAACCAGCCTACAAAAAGGCAAAGAGAAAGTAATAGTGGAATTAGCAAAATGGACACATCAGAAAATTTTCATCAGAATGCCTCGGATCAATCGGAAGAAGAGATAGAGTCAAGTCCTTCATCAGAATAACAATGAACAATAAACCTTTGAGATGTGTAGTAGACTCAGGATCTTCTTTAAATATAATGCCCGAAAACTTTTTTAATTTCAAAACCTCTTTCAGGAGATTCCAAAATTCACATGATTGAAGGAGCAGTAGAATTAAAAGAAATCATTTTCCTTGCACCCAGCAAACTTTGTCCGACAGAACAAAAATTTTATATCCATAAATTTTCAAATAAATACGACATGTGGATAGGCAGAACTTTCCTAAAAGCCTGCAAAGCCCAGATAAATTATGAAGAAGAATACGCAAAACTAGGAAATTATACATTTTATTTCAGAGATATTGAAGAAATAGAAGAACATAACATAGAATGTTTGGACACACCTACAGAGAGGGACCCAGACACAAATTTTGCAATTGAAAATGAAATAGTAGAAAGCAATGAGTATAGCTCGACCATTTAAACAACGAAGAAACACAAAAACTCAAAAAAGTCCTGTACGAATTCAGTGACATTCAGTACTGTGAAGGTGAAAATTTGACTTTCACGAGTCCAATTTTTTTTTTTTTTTTTTTTTTTACGTTTAATATATATTTGTTGAATCTACTCTTAAATTAGAGCCTAACAACAAGTTTGAGATATTTTTCTTAGACTAGTACTTAAGATAAATCCTGGGGATATTGCAGGCGGCCCTAATCACTTGTTATTGGGTTGGTCTGTCATTTCTTTTAAGACGAGTTCTATTATTAGTTCGCGTAAGGGAATTGGCAAGAACATTTGGGTGTGCATCCAGTTTCGCAGAATACTTTAGTTGTTGAGTACCTATTTCAGATTTGACTTTCACGAGTACAATAAAACACTCTATTCATACAAAACATGAGGACCCAATATACAAACACCCATACAAATACCCACAAATCTTTGACGAAGAAGTCAATAAACAAATTAATGAAATGATAGAACAGGGAATCATTCGAAAATTGAAATCGCCCTATTGTTCTCCAATCTTCCCAATACCAGTAATGGATGAAATATTAGACAAACTTGGAAAATGTCAATATTTCTCAACCATTGACCTCGCCAAAGGATTCCATCAAATCCAAATGGATCCCAAATCAATAAAAAAAACTGCATTCTCCACTAAACATGAACATTACGAGTACACACGAATGCCATTTGGGCTAAAAAATTCACCAGCAAGGTTCCAAAGATGTATGTATGAACAATTTACTAGAAGATCTAATCTATAAAGATAGTTGTGTATTCCATCTCATTAGAAGAACATTTGGCATCACTAGCAAAAGTCTTTACTAAATTGCGCAACGCTAATCTAAAACTACAATTAAATAAATGCGAATTCTTGAAAAAGGAAACAGAATTTTTGGGTCACGTCATAACTACAGAAGGCATCAAACCAAACCCAGATAAAGTCAAAGCAATTCAAAATTTTCCTATCCCTAAAACCCCAAAAGAAATAAAATCATTCTCAGGATTATGTGGATTCTTCCGGAAACTTATACCAAACTTTGCACATATTGCAAAATGTTTAACTCTCGGATTGAAGAAAGGAGCTAAGATTAACATAAACAACCCAGACTATATTTCATCCTTTGAGAAATTAAAATATCTCCTTATGAACGATCCCATGCTTGCATATCCCGATTTCAAAAAACCTTTTTTCTTAACCACAGATGCTAGCAATATAGCTTTAGGTGCGTTCATCTCACAGGACCATAGACCTATTTCTTTTGCTAGTAGACCATAGACCTATTTCTTTGCTAACGAACATGAACAATTAAGTTATTATTATACACGCCACAAGAAAATCCAACCGAACGAGCAAATAGAACAGTAAAAACAATGATTGCTCAGTTTACGGGGGAAAATCAACGCAACTGGGATGAAAGTTGGCCAGAAATAACTCTAGCAGTGAATACAAGCCAATCAGAGGCAACAGGATTCACGCCAGCGTATGTAATACAGGGGCGTGAACCAAGAATGCCGGGTGCACTATACGATAATGTCACGATAGGCACAGGAAAGCAAACGATACCACCAGACGCGAAGGTGAAACAAATGCAAGAGCTGTTCGAATTAGTACGGCGAAATCTGGAAACGGCTGCACAGGATCAGGCCCGCCATTACAATCTGAGACGAAGAGAATGGAGACCAGTGATTGGAGCAACGGTATGGGCAAAAGAACACCACCTTCAATTTACCAAAAACTAAACTTAATCAAAATTGCGTAAACAACGACTTAATAATAGAAGGCAATAACATAATAAAAATTTACGATTGTGCCTTACAATTAAACGAAATATCAATAATAAATTCATTGCTTGATTATAGCCGAAGCATTTATGTAACAAACAATATTACCAGGCTAGAACCTATTTCCTTTATCCAAACAAAAGAGATAATTAACGAACACACCAAATATTATACTGTATTCCAAACCATTACATTAACCACTTTTATATTTACTCTAATAAGTTTCATTACATACTTATAGATTAAGTTTCATTACATACTTAATCTATAAGTTTAAGGCAATGCCACAAGAATTATTAATTAAGCATTTTCGCTCCCACAGAAAAAATCGAAACACCAATTGTTGGAAAAATTATAAACAAAATTGATACTCCAATCTTTACAGCGGAGAAAAACCCCTCGATATATCCCAATGTATCCGCCTGAGGACAGGCTCAAATCGCATCAATATCGATCACGCCATTAAAGGGCTCACAAATTTAGTCTATAAATATTACTATAATATATTGTATTATAGTAATATATATATATACTGTATATATATTATATATTATATATATTATATATTGTGCTTGTTGCATTAAATTGTTATGTAATGTGTATTAGCGTTAAATTCACTTTGAAATAATTATATTCAAAGTCAGCGCATACTGTAGCCCATGGTTCTTCCGGTATTTGTGTTAGCATCTTTCCCGCTGCCTGCTGTTGGCTGGGTTTATATTGTTGGCATATCGTACACTTTCCTACAAATGTCCTGATATCTCGTTGCATTCCTGGCCAGTAATATCTTGCTGCGGTCCTGGCAGTAGTTCGCCTGCTCCCTGTATGCCCTGCTGTTGTTGCCGTGTGGTTTTCGGCCATTACTTGATTACGTAGTGTTTTGGCACACATAGTTTCCAAGCTACCACTTCTTCTTGGCCTGCTCTGTGCGGAATGTTTCTGTATACCTGACTATTTTCTATAATGTAATCCGGATATTTCTGTGGTTGTTGTTTTATTTTTTCCCATTATGTCTTGAATCCACCCACAATCGTTGTTTGCTTGTCTTAATCTGGCACCATTATCTATTATTCTTTTGCACCCTTCCATTGGTTGCCTTGACAAAGCGTCTGCGACAACGTTTAATTTGCCCTTTCTGTATGCTATTTCGAAGTCGTATTGTTGCAGTTCCAGTGCCCATCGGGCTATACGGCCCGTAGGGCTTTCTATGCTATTCAACCACTTCAACGCCATGTGATCTGTTACCACTTTAAATCGGTATCCTTCAAGGTATGGTTTTAGTTTGCGTATTGCCCATACTATCGCTAGGCATTCCTTTTCTGTTGCCGAATAGTTCTTTTCCGCTGGGTTTAATTCTCTTGACAGGTATGATAGCACTCTCTCTCCATCCTCAGTGTTTTGTACCAATATGGCTCCTAATCCCATGTTACTTGCATCCGTCTGGAGCACAAACGTTTTTGTGAAGTCTGGACATGCCAATACTGGGCCACTCGTCAGCCTTTCCTTTACAGCATCGAATGCTGCCTGATGCTCCTCGCTCCAGTGCCACTTTGTTCTCTTCTTTAGTAGTTCGTTCAATGGGTGTGTTAGTGCTGCAAAACCTGGTACGAACCGTCTGTACCAGGATGCCACTCCTAAGTACTGGCGTAATTCCTTTGTGCAAGTTGGTGGTTCTAATTGGGCTATTGCGGCCACCTTTTCTGGGTCCGTTGCAATACCGTTTTCTGTCACCAAGTGGCCTAGAAATTTTAGCTCTTTTCTAAAGAATTGGCACTTCTCGGCATTAATTCTCAAGTTTGCTTCCTTCAATCTCCTGAACACTTCTTGTAGATGATTCATGTGTTCTTCGATTGTTTTGCTCACTATCACAATGTCATCTTGGTATGCGAATGCGTTTGGTATCATTTCTGGGCCAATGACTTGGTCCAGTGCGCGTTGGAAAGTTGCTGATGCTGAGTGTAAACCGAATGGCATTACTTTCCATTGGAATAACCCCTTCCCTGGGACTGTGAGATGCCGTCATTGGTCTACTTTTCTCTTCTAACGGAATCTGCCAGTATCCGTCCTTCAGATCTAAGCTGCTTATGAATTTTGCTTCGCGTAGTTGATTCAAGATGTAATCGATGCGTGGCATTGGGTATGCATCCTTTATAGATTTTGCGTTAATCTGTCTAAAATCTACGCATAATCTCCATTTGCCTTTCTGTTTCTTTCTCACCATCACTATGGGTGAGCTATATGGGCTTTGTGATGGTTCTATGCATCCCATTGTCAACAGTTCGTCGACCTTTGCATTGATTTCTCCTTGTATTTTCGGGTTTTCGGGTAATACCTTTGTTTTATTGGGATATCGTCCTTCATCGTTATGCGATGTATCCCCCACCTTTGACAGTCCCTTAACTTTC